>BMAC01000405.1:1310738-1345789 GCA_014905375.1 Phtheirospermum japonicum
GCTTAAACATTTTTATAACCATAAAGCCATACCTTGTTCTACATAATGAGGTCGCATGAGACCGTAAGGAGGAGGCTTAAACATTTTTATAACCATAAAGCCATACCTTGTTCTACATAATGAGGTCGCATGAGACCGTAAGGAGGTCGCGGAGARCGTAARGAGTTAATTATATGTATTCTCCGTAACTCATATCATAAAACCACCAAACCATTAATACGACATAAACTCAATATGTGGCCAGATCTTAACCATTTAAATTGAATTACAAATCATAACCATTTAAACCATCCCAAAATTTTTTTTATCACTTTAAGCGGACCATATTAAATTGCATAAATCAACTATTCCCCCATGTTTAAACACACACCAATAAGTAAAACATAAGATTGAAAATCGTCCCTCTCACAAGAGTTTAAAGAGCGTACCCGATACGTATTCGCATTGATGCCATAAGAAAATTCACCTCTACTCGAATATCCAACTGCGCGACCTTTTTGTTTTTAGTTAGCATAGTTCCCCGATCACCTTTTTGTCAATGTTTGGACGCGCGACCTGGTACATGGTCTTAAAATTTGGTGACCTCTTCGCATTGG
Organism: Phtheirospermum japonicum; assembly: GCA_014905375.1. Classification (NCBI taxonomy): domain Eukaryota; kingdom Viridiplantae; phylum Streptophyta; class Magnoliopsida; order Lamiales; family Orobanchaceae; genus Phtheirospermum; species Phtheirospermum japonicum. The sequence continues at coordinate 1,311,335 of BMAC01000405.1, forward strand.
GTTACCCATCTTCAAGCTACATGTCGGGCAACCCACAACTTATATTTAAGTTAATACGAACTAAACAGGCCCTGCACCCAAATCCATTAGCATAATCATAGAAAATATCATTCGAATATCGCAACCTTACTCTACTCGCGCCAATAACATGTTAATCAAATATTTTTGCAAATCAGATATTTTTCTTTCCCACAACCACAAATATCATATCACCATCAAGCCATATAGGATCAAACAAAACTGACACAATAATTTTCAGCACACATACATCAACTTTGAAGATTAAACTGATTTGATTGGCAATAAATTAAAGACCAAACTACATACCACTGGAAAGCCCTGAGAGTCTAGTTTCCAATGCAAAAATCGGATCTCAAAACGGATAATCCAACAGTGATTTATGACCGTTTTATTAGAGTGTGGCAGTGCAGTATTTTCATACGGAAATGTGTAAGAATAAGCAATTGTTAATGTGTTTTCACGATCCTACTCATCCAAGTACCTTGGGAGTTAATAAACACTTAATATTTAGTCAAAACTAATCTTGATTATCTCTAAAAATATAAGCATATCCTCATAACCATATAAAATCAAATAAATATTTCTCAACCAAGTGTTAAACTACATAAATTCACCTTCCACTTTCAACAACAAAAAAAATAGTAGCACATTAACCCAATACACCCAAGCACTAAAATCTCATTAAAAATTCCAACATAATTATTCTACTAATTACAAATTTTAAGTCTCATCCAGACTCATAATCAACCTTCAAGATCAATGTGCATGTGTGAACATACATGTTCGATAAAATTGTACATTATCAAATGCCAAACTTGGCCTTGGGAGTTCATAAGTACTGAAGTACATATGCGCACAACTATTGTTCCCCCAACGTGCCAGTATAATATACTATTTATATGTATAAATATTAATTGGGAATTGAATTTATTTATCATAATATACTTTTGTCAGTACTCTCAGAAACACAGTGCCTATAATCAAAGTAAATTCCACGTGTGAGAGACCAAAATTATTTGTACTGCAATTACCGGTAAATTAGCTTGAATTTACCGTGGATCATGGTCGATGTGTATTAAGGCTCACCTTGAGATGTAGAATATATATAGTTATCAAAATTATCATAATATTTTTTAATTTATTGGAAAAATAAAAAGTAACAATGATTCTTTTTAAAAAATGAATTGCGACAACAAGTTTTGAAGCTTGAAGCAGTATTAAACCGATGAAACCATACGGGATCAATGATTCACATTAAGTGTGTGTATATTCATATCCATATTACATGTAAATACTATCACATGCATAAACCTTAAATAAAAGAATAAATATAATAATAAATAAGATTTGAGAAATTTCTCCTAATAAAACTCAAAACATCCGTATTAATTTATCATAAAACCATGAGTTTTAAGGTAAGAATAATTAAGTCAAGTTCATAGGAAAAAGAATCAAAACAGTGTGATATAAGTTAATTAATAATTCGCATAATATGGGTTATTATGCAACAATCTTGGGAGGGGGGTGTTAGCTAGGGTGGGGATCACGATATCATGATATTGATATCCAAAGACACTGAACCAGGTTACAAGCAAGAGGAAATTATGGGAGCCCCATACATATATTTTATTTTGAGACTCATTTCTCACATATAAAATCATGCCATACATATACAATAATAAGTAAACAAGTACGTTGAAACCAAATTATAAATGTGTAAAAATGGCAACCATTGTAGTGCCTATGTGCCTATAATACACAACTATTAAACAGTTCAATTTAGTTCATAGATGTGGAAATTAATCATCAACACATTCCAAAAATATATATTATATTTGCAGCAACTTTGTTAGGTTGGACTAATAAATCATTCGTTTGGCCAAATTTTTATATCAATATATTATAGAAAAAAAAAATTATACATTATAGTGAAAGATTAATACATCATAGTATAAAAATAAATACATCATAGCACGAATCAGAAATTTATAAAAAGTCAATAAAAAAAATAATATATCATATTATAAAAATTAATACAGTATATTATAGTACCTGGTCAAATGTCCTAACGAACCATGACCTATCAATCAGGGGTGAGACAATATTTGCCATATTATTATACAACTAAACTTATATACTATGAGAGAGAGAGAAAAAGAAAGTGGTGGGAAGTGGGATTGTGTTGGAGAAATCGTCGGAGCACCCGTGCCGCCTCGGTAACAATTACTATTTCAATAAGTATATACTAATCTCCTTATAATAATAAATATTCCACTTTAGTTTAATTTTGATTTTTGATTTGAACTGTTGTTAATTCCCAATTCTCTGCACAGTCTTAAATGCAAATCAATATCCTCGATCCCACTTTTAAAGAAACCCAGATGAAAGCCAAACACTTTATTAATGAGTCCAAGAAAAGGGTTTGCCCCATGCCATATCTATTGATTGATGTACCTTTCCTTGTACCAATCTTGAGTTGCTTCTTTCTAAATCATTATTTTTGTGCTCTCACTGTATCATAAAATATAATCAAATATCACAGATAATAATATTACAAAACATAATAAAAGTATATAATAAAGTGCTTTTATTGTAAGAGGGGTTCACATGACCATTTTTCTTCTCTTGTATTTTTCCCTTTCCTTTGGGCATTCAAATAATGGATATGTCGTTGTATATGTATGTTTGAAGAGTCCTTTATTTCATAAGATTACAATTTGTTCTAAAAATATCATCGTCAAGTCTCCGTCTAAGCATTAGATTTTATTGGTTGCCTATGGTTTCTTCTGATTAGACCTCATTCAGTTTTATTATACTCCATCAAGGCTTTTCAACACACTAACACTATAAAAGAAATTGAAATATCGAAGGTATCATCGAAGAGAAATTTGCCAGTAAATTTTTCGAAAACTCGTCGATAATTTTTGCTGTCATTATTATCGAAAGAAAAATCGCAGGATTTTTGCGGACAAATATATCATCGAGAGCAAAACACCCTCAAAATATCGAGAACACCGTTCCATTAGAAATGTAAATAATAAATCGTCGTTATTTTTGTAAAGATAACACGAGACGAGTTTCGTTGTTTTAAAATCACAAAAAATACTAATTGATCAATAAATACAAATTTTCTACTTTTTTTTAATTAAAACAAACCGATGGCATTGTTTGCTCTCGGAAAAAACTGAAGGCAAATAACTCCCCTCCCTCGGTCCCTAACCTAGTATTAGTAGCGGGACACCCCCACTGCTTTCACTTTACGGACACAACAAACGCGCACACACACGGAAAAAAAAAACTTATGCAAATAGGCGACACCTGATTTATGTCGTCAAAAAGAAACATTAAGTAAATTAATAATTATAAAATTATAATCATCGTTATTATTTAATAATATTTTTAACCACAAACAGAATTACAGGCTGCATAGCAAGGAGGTCAGAAGATATCATGGAGAAGGAGCATATTTCTGATAACTAATTTATTCATGTGTAGATTTCTCTAATCATTAATGTAACTTGAGATCATACATATCAATTGAATTATAATATTGAGCCAAAGGCGATGAATGCATTTTTCCACGATACGGAAGCGGTTTGATGAGTATAAGCAGACTCGTGATCAGACTGACAAGTAGAGGCGGATACATTTTTCCACGATACGGAAGCGGTTTGATGAGTATAAGCAGACTCGTGATCAGACTGACAAGTAGAGGCGGATACAGAAAATTACTTTTGGTGGGGCACTGACGTGGGGCACCAACACAGTAATATTTTTATTTATTAAAATTATACTCAAGATATTATCATATTAAATAACAATTATAAAATCTAATAAAGGTTAAGAAAAACATAATACTATTATTCTCGTTGAATTATCATATTTTGAAATCGACTTACAATTGTATCATGCTAATAATAAAAAAACAACTCTTTCTCTATATATGTAACTAAAGTAATTATGCAATATTGATCTCTCCTGCTTACAATTTTATTTTATATACGTCATTTTGGAAAATACTCTTTCTACACTCGTCATCATCACGGGAGAAGTAACAATAACTTCAAAAGAAATTATACTTCTGAAAAAGTTTAATGCTAGATTCTATTTATACAAATTAAAGAAGGTTAATTAAATAAATCATAATATTATTATGATTTCTAAGACCAAATGACTGCAATTTAATTAAATTAAATACCAATAACAATAGTTATTTATTTACTTAATATGTTGAGAAAAAATCAAGTGACCAAATGCTCAAATCAATAAAGCATTCCCAACAATTGGTATAAATAATAAATCTAAAATTTATAAAGTTTAATGATAAATAAGAATCATCAATATCTAAACTCAAATCTCCGTAAATATCACAATTCTTTTTTTTTTTTTTATTATACATCAGTTATTCTAAGAAATTAAATATTATGGCTTAAAAATTTAAACAACAAAATTAACTAATGTAGAAATTAATACAATTTTCTTTTTAATTTACACTATGATTATTTTTTAAATTGATAGCTATATATAATATATATATATATATATATATATATATATATATATAAAATAATTTGGGGGGCCTGTGCCACTTAATGCATCCGCCTCTGCTGGCAAGCAACCAATGTACATTGATAAGGGTGTCTGTAAGTAAACGATTTTTTTACGTCTTATTAAATTATAACTTTTTAGTATTATAAATGATTAGTGATTAAATTTATTTACCATGAATCTCAACTAGGACATGAAATGTAAAGTGAAAAAATCCCAAGAATAAGATGCGGTGCGATCAGTGCAGCACCAATAGGCGGAGCGAGCGTGCTGGTTCGGGTACTGAAATGTTTCGGAGGATCTCAATTTTCATTGATTATTCCCTTGATATCATAAGTAACTAATTTAAATCATATTACATTATTTAATTATTTAATGTTGTAAATTCTTTGATAATTTCCTTTGCGAAGGGTTGTCGGGTTGGGTAAGAGCCGACATTACGGCACCAACTGCTTGGAAAGTTGGTAGCTTTTGCGAAGGGTTCAAAGCCATCGATTCTTCCTCTTCCCAACCCGACAAGACTTAGGTGAGGGAGCTCCAAACGCAGAGGGAGGAGTTAGAGGCCATGAGATGAGCTCATCAAGCGATGGAAGATAGGTACAATAAGTTTGAGGTCTTACGTGTGAAGCAACAGAAGCAGCAGGAATTTCAAGCACGAATGAACACACAGATGATAGAGATGTTTGATCTTGGTTTTGTCGAGATTCAGAAATAATATCCTCCATATTTGAGTTGGGACTCGATTTTTTTTTCCCCAACCAATCAGAACCTAATTTCTATTTTACAATTATTATATCCACATCAACACTTCTCTTTTATCCCATCATTTTTACGTTTAAATAAATTTTCCAAATAAAATAATATAACATCATTCGTATTTCAGACATTATTTAATATTTACATTAAAAAGTGAGAACTCTTCATCTTGAATTAATAAGAATTTTATTATTCCCAATATTGTCAACACCTAAAATTTTGAATTTCTGAAATCCCAGCAAAACCAAGACCAAACACCCCATAACTCATATAGGTCGTTTGAATTGCTCTTCTCTTGTAGTATATTGGTTTTAATTATCTTCCCGTTTAAATAAATCAACAATCTATTGTAACCTTATAAATGAGGTGATTACTATCCCATTTTTTCCCCATGTGATTTGTAATGCATTGGATGTTTAAGAGTTTGACACCAGCGCAATATTCTCTTGCAACCAAATATATATTTATTATCGATCCAATTACGATAATTCGAAATATATTGGCCAAATTAATTTTGCTCACCGCAGAGCCACATATGGGTTACCTTGGGCTATAGCCCAAGAAAATGTATATTTTATTTTTATTTAATTTCTCGATGTATCCCGATCCGTAAAATGTTATCTAATCCTTTAACTCATTCCTATATTTCATATTCTTGTAAGCAGCTAAAAATAAAATTAAGTAAGCAACTTTGATTCTCAGTTTGCAAGTTCCTATTTCAATCTAAATTCGCAAATACCTCTTTAAAATTAAAGATACAATAAGCAAGATACTAGAATCCAGAGGAAAAAATGAGTAGATGTTCATTTGAGAACACAAACTAATTAACTATGACAAGCTACTATTATCAAAGCGTTTAGTACTTACATTTTTTTTTTCAATTACATATTTATTTTATATTATTTTTAAGTTCATATGTGATAAATACGAAACAAACAAAAATTTGGGAAAACACTATGTCAGTTCCTTACAAAATTAAATATAACAAGTGGTAAAAAAAAAAAAAAAAAAAAAAGATAAACACCAATCAGAGTAGTTTGTTATTGTTTACCCCCTTCCCAGGTAGCAGAGCCCTTGGAATGCTCATTGTTTCATCTCTACTTACGTTGGTTTTGATGCACATCACATATTTGTGTGTGTGAAATTGATTTGGTGATAAAAAACCCGAACCCGGAAAACAGCTTGTTGGGATTCCAACCTTTTGTTTTATTGACTTGGACCATCCTTGAAAACTGAATTTCACACACACATACACTACACACATGTATGTGTGTGTCTTATTGCTCGTGCATGTCTAAGTAGCACGAGGATTTACCTTTGTTGATAGATATCGCAACATGAACACAGACTACACACTAAAATAACGAGTTTAACTGATGCACGTCTTTTTAGCTACAATTTGATTTTGCATACACGTTTAGAAGTCGAGCTTCTGATTAATAATAAAATAAAATCAAAGATATATAATAATGAAAAAATGAGTAGTTCACAAAGTCGAACACAACTAGCTCGAGTAAAACACGAGGAAGGTGGAACGGAACAAAAAGTGATTTTTAAAAACGTTGTTTCAGAGGAGTTGTGTCTAGTTTCCGCACATGAAAATCCAGATTAAACCTTTAATTTAGTTGACAATGTTAAGTTACCAACATCTCATAGAATCAAGTAAAAGAAAAGACAAAAAGTGTGACAGGAAGATAGCAGAGGAAAGAAATTATTTAAAAAAAAAAAAAAAAGTCCTATTTCTTGAACTTGTAAAGTCCATCACATGAAGACGTGCACGTCGAAACAACTCTTATTCTTGAAACTGCAAGACCTGAGTCATACATGCATTGTCTTTTCTGTGTGATATAAACCTAAGACAATCACAACCACTCATTCGGGTGTCTTGAGACCAGACCAGCATATGTTAAAATTAGCTGACGAACCAGAAAATTCCTTGGTCTTACAATGACCATAAACATAGGGTAATTCTTTTGGGTCATAAAGTCAAACCTTTCAAAGAATCATATAATTATTTTTAAACTTCAAAGTTTTACTTGAGACGATGTCACAGCTCCTACTGATATGTTAATATATATAGTAAAACATCTAGTACAAATTAATAGCCTTGGTATCACTAAAACCTATTCATTTAGTGAGGTATTGAATAATCTAAATACTAATTTAATTTAACACGTTGCTCCCAAGTCGGGACCTACAAAAAATATTTTTTAAAAGCTTATTAATTAACTGGGTATTAAATGATCGATTTACTGTATATACAGACATGTTGCGGTCATCATAATTTACAAATATAATATGTATTTGTCAAAATTTACAGAATTCAAAGAGTAGTAGGAAAAAGATTGCGTTCTTACTCTCAAAGATCATTCAGACGGTTGATATTTGCATCCATCACTTTAGAAGTCTTGGAATGCTTCACCTTGGCCTTCGGAGAAACGCCTAACCAGTTTTGGATAAGCTGGAACACTTTCTCATCGGCTAATAATCCCCGGTGACTCGCAATAACACCCACTCTTTCCACTGCATCAAAGCTATCCGCCTGCAAGACGATGGATAATGCAAGTCCAGGATGAGTGTGATACTGTGAGATTCCAGTCGGAGAAAATTAGGCATTTATGTATTTTACATCTCGTTTATGCATTTTCGTAGGAACAGAGTAATATTGGATGATTTCCAAGTAATCTAGAAACTGCAGTGTCACACTTGAAAAAAGGGATAATTGCAAAAACTACACACGGTTCATTATTATTATTATTAATATATATATATTTTAAATTACAAATACCTCATTGAAGTATTACAAATATTGCGCTAAGGTTTGTGATTGGGTGCAGTATGTAAAATGAAAACACAAGTGTCACGGGAGTATATGTAATCTTGCAAGATAACAGGATCCTTTTGTAATTAGGCTAAACCTTAAGGTAGTATATGTACATAACCCTTGTAAAAATGGTGAAGAGGAGAATTTACCTTGGCTGATTCGGAGGGGACAGTTCCATCACCATCAACATACGAGTATTTGGGCTGAAACAGTTCACAAACATACAGATAGTAAGCAGCGCAATGGGAAAATATATCTCTCAAATTAACCGAGCACATGCAGAGTTTTAGTTGACGAATGTGAATTGCTTGTTCGTTTAGGGTGCGTTTGACTTCAAGGATATCCTAGGATAGCCTTTCCAATCTCTTGTTTGCTTTGTATGACTTGATCCCAGCCACTGGCCAGAATTTATATCCCCATATGCGCATGATTAATAATCTTGGGGGGAGCACTAGCAGAGCTAGGGGGCAACCTGGGCCCCGGCCAACCCTGCTTCTGTTCATCACTGTGTTAAAAATAATAATGGATTTATATGATTTTTGTTAAATAAATCCATTCCGGCACGTCCAAACAATTAAATAAAAAAAATAAAAGTAGTGAACTCAAATGATTATTTCTTACTGTCCACCACCATTACGTGGGAGGGGTGGGATTATTAGTGCTTATTTATCATTAGATGGTCAATTACTTTATTGTCCTTGAAAGTGTAGATTAGGTACAAAAATGTTTTCAATATGCAAGGTTATTTTGGACAATTGACATAGTTATTCCACCTAATCAATAATACCAAATACAAAATAATATATATATATATATATATATATATATATATATATATATATATATATATATATACAATCCCAAACACCACCTCAAACTAAATTTCCCATGAACAGTAAAATCCTACATTATCCATTGTCCTAATCCAATCCCATCGGATGACAGGAAAAGGATGCATATGGCAAAAGCTGATTCAGAAAGTCAAAAACAAAAACGGATAATACCCATTATATGAGCTCTATTTGAGTTACCTGACAATCAGACATACAAAAGTTGCTTACCATTGTGTGACATATCTCCGATAGCTCGTCAATGGGAGAAGATTCTGAACCATAGCTGCCAAAGGGGGAGAAAATTGTAAATATATATAGGTGTAATGTGGCTGTTTTTCAAATAATAAGAACTTTAAGCACACACTTGTGAAATTAACCAAAAGGGATACTTACGATAACTATACCTGAAGTTTGGCCAAATTACAAAAAAATAAATAAATAAATAAAAATCTAACTTTGGAAATTACAAAGACTACCCTCGAAGTTTGATTATGCTTACATTTTCCCCCAACTGTCAATGATCTGATCCCACACAGAACTCACTGATGACATCACATATATTACAATTACACCCTCAATTTTTCGAAATATTACAAATAATCTGAACTTCTCATCTGATTATTTGTATTACTTATAAATATAAGGGGATGTAAATGTCAAATGTAAGATGAAATTTGTGATTATGTAATTGCAAGAATATTTGATGATATAAGGGGATGTAAATGTAAAATGTATGTAATTGCAAGAATATTTGATGATCTTCTTCTTCTTTTTTTTTTTTTTAATAATTTTAAAAATTAGCTGGATTTTTTTTTTTTAAACTACCCCTCAACAGGAATTAGATGAAATTAAATGTATCCAATGTTTTTAAAACCCAGACCAGTGGCTGAACCAGATAACTAACTAGGTCATTGGGGACAGCCAAAGCTTTATAAATAAAACCAGCCTAAATAAAATCTCGAAGCACATAGAGTTACCAACCAAACATCAAAAGGTGTGTCAAACGACGTTCCGTATATGTTGTAGAAAGAAACCCCTCAGGAAGTTGAGTTTTATCGATAATTTTCCGAGTGCCAGCTGGCCATTTAAGAATAGCAAAGTTGAAAGGTAGAGCCACTGTTTTTCCATCATGATTTAGCTACAATGTGAAAAGACAAAAATGATTTAATAAATAACTTTGGGATTTAAGGGGAAAATATAATTAAAGAAAATATGGAAAAATTAACAAAAGTTGCCCTTGAAGTTTTTTTATAAATGTGAAGTACACCAGATGTTCAGGAAGGCTTCCATATATCTGTAATACTTTTTGAACAAAGAGCATATTTTTAGGTGTGGAAATGTCATGCTTAACGTCAAACAACTATTTAACATTGTTTTTGGAAAATATGACATTTCACCGTATAAGTATACATTTTTTGTTCAAAAAGTATAACAAATGTACGAAAGTCTTCCTGTGCATCTGGTGGACAACAGTTTCTGCTTATGGAGGAGGTAAATATAAAAGCAACATAAAATCTCGGGGGGTATTTTATAATTTTGAAAGATAGCTCTGTTTCTTACGGTAATTAGGTTAAACCTCAAGGGAAATTTCTTGAATTAACACAAGAAATAGTATCGGTTTATCATAAAAGAAACGATTCCAAATTCAAATTCCAGATATTTTATAAACAAAGGTCCAAAACCCGAGAAAATAAATTCAAGTTCGAACGCTAAACTAAGTAACTCGATTTCATAACAAATTCATCATGAATAATAGAGGCAAACAAGTACCTCATTGTTTTTTAATGCTTCTTCAAAAAGAGTCACGTAATCATCACGACCATATGATTCCAATTTCAACTGAAGTTTTCTCCATCATTAGAGCGCTTTCTCCATACTTTAATCTCAGGTTGCTTTTTCCAATTGAAATTGGGGTTTGACAACATCTCATACACAGATGGGCACTCAACCAGCTGCGCACACAATTATTAAGGTCAAGTTGAAATGGCGGCAGAAAACAGAAAAAAACAGAAATAACGAACAATAACTATTAGTAGACAATTTTATTTTCCATAGTTTCATCTCCCCCCCCAAAAAAAAAAAAAAAAAAGATCCCCTGTTTTCTTTACCTTTTGGCCAATAAAAACAGTTTTTTAATCACTTTATTCAAAATAATCTTTTTTAGCCAATTCTGAGTTCATATGTCCATTTTTCCAGTTGTTTCATTTCTCGGGTACCAAGGCACAAGAAGGGGTTTGACTATGATTATTCAAAATGACTTAAAATTTTGTTTTTGAAAAACATGGCTAATTTTCCTTTATCTTAGGACATGAACGGCCAATTTGCCATATCAGCACTAAAAATTCCTTGAACAAGGATAAGATTACCAGTTGATGCATCGACCATCTTGATACGAAAAAATAGCTTTCGAAACCTTCGACAAACTGCATCCCAGTTAGCATAGAGTCGTTGATGCATCCCGGAGCACCTGTGAAAAACGTAAAGTAATAACATCTGATCTCCTCATCATAAGATAGCTTTATTGAAAATAAAAAAATAAAAAATCTAATTAACCAACATGAAAATAGAGATAATTAACTACCTTGAAATGGAGTGGCAATGGTAATCCACTTATTTACATATTTGGAAAAGATCTGCATTATTTACTCCGAGTAAGCTTCCATTTGCGACAGGACAAAGTTATAAAACAAAAATCAAAGTGTCAATCTGTTGCAAATATCTTACAAAATTTATTTGGCAAGAAAGAAACATAATTACGGACCACAACAGAGACATAAATCACCTTCTATGAAGTTTCTCCAGTTAATTTTGCACTTGATTAATATATCAAACAATAATATCATACAAAAGAATCGAACATACATCACTGTGAAGAGATATAAAGCATGACACCAATAGTCCACCCATCGAGTGTGAAATAATGTTGACTTTCCTTCCCCCTGAAGCTTTATACGCAGCCTCCATTTTCTCTTTCAAGCCATCCATTAAGCAACCAATTCTACAGCCGTACTATAAATAAATAATACTCCTAAAAGATTGAATGACAGAAAAAGTAGCGAGAAAGCTCGGATGAATGTTTTATATATTATATATAATTAACCAAGTAAACTAACTACCTATTACTTTGCCGGAAATCGTAACCATATCCAAACAACGTCGTTCCTTTCTTATAACCGCATCCAACAAGCATGCCGATCATTTCATGAAAATGATACACGTCCGTCAAATGTAGACACTTTACAAACTGGAATGTCAAGAAAAGATAATGTTAGACACTATAAGTAAAATAAAAATGCAGCGAAAACGGGGAATATAACAACTTAATGACTAGAAAGAGTACAATTGTATATCTGGTTGAATTTTGACAGCATTAATATTTTTATTTCATTTCATGCTTGATTATTTAGAGAAGGTGGAATAACTTAGTGACTAACATTTTGTAAATAATAAACATTGTTCTAAAAATTGGCCAAGACGCTAGGCGCCTCCTCACCACCTACGATTTTCCTTAGTTAGCCGAATTAGGCGTCAGGGTCAAAAATCGGCGCCTAGGCGCCGCCAAGCTGCTGAATTTTATTCACACACACACACACATATGTATATATATTGACTTGGTTGAAGTTTGAAGTTTATTTTTGGTACTGCATATGTTAGCAAGAGTTCATATTGCAAAATCTGGTTATTATAAAATATTATGAATGAGTCCTTGAGGTATTACAAACGCCCTTTGAAGTTTATATTTATTATACAAATTACCCATTTAATAAGGGTATAATTTGTAAAACATAAATGTATGTGTTTAGGGTGTATTTGTAATTTTGAAAAATAACTGGGTGGTTTTATAATTAGGCTAATTTTTAAGTTTAGTATTTATTTTTATACTCCTAGCAATTTTACTTGGTTGAATGAACTACTTCTATAAGAAAATGGGAAATTGGCCGTTTATGCCAAAATATTGGAATAAAATAGGTTATTTATGCTTAAATTCTAGGCCCCGCCTAGGCGCTGGTCCGCCGCCAAGCAATTTTTAGAACCATGCTAATAACGTTTGAGGTTTTACAAGTAAACTGAATTTGACAAAGTAATTAGAAATAAAAAAAGGGGGAATAACTTCTCAAATTTGTTCATGGAAAAAGATGAATTAACAGTAATCAACATGAATATGTCATTTCTACCAAATCATTCTACAAATCACATGAATCGGCCAGGACTAACTTGTTAATGTCATTTTATGCTTTCGATTGGCAATGTCAACTGTTAGTCTTTCGCGGCCAAATCACAAATATAGGAAAGCAAATTGACACAAGGAAAAAAAAATTAAAAGAAAAAATAGAAAAAACCAACAAATAAATAAATAAATAAGTAAGTAAAAATAAACTCACTATTGAAGGGTCCAAAATATCAATGGCATAAAGCCCATAATTATCCTGAGGCACTATAATCTCAGTACTATCATCCAGTGGCTCTGTGTACCCTGCAGCCACATACAGAACCAATTAAAGGAATAATAATCACATTCACAACAACAGCAACAAAAGGAAAAAAAAAAGGTAGAAGAACCTGTTTCAGGATTGTAAATAGACCAGAGCTTCTTCTTGAACTCCAAGTCAGCTAACAATATCCGGACCCATACCCGCGTCTCAAACCCGACTTTCTTCCGTTTCGAATTGAGGATTGAGCCGCCGATACCGGACACCAACAGAACCGGGTCGCGATCGGCGACGTCCGGTGGGTCGGAGCTCCGAAATCCATGGCAACAGCAGCAGTAGTATCGGAGCATGATTCGGATGGTCCGTGATAATGACCCGTATGGGTATTCGGGTTTTCTAGTGGGTGTATGTGTTGGTTTTCAGAAGTCTAACATAATAATAGAAGGAAATTGGATAATACTAGAAACTGCAAAGATGGCATTCAGATGTTCACTTTAGGTTGCATACCATTTGTCTCCTTCAATATTATAAAGAATTATTAAAAAAGCACTCTGAGACATGTTTGTAGTTTGTTATAAAATTTAAAATTAAATATTTATTCAATAATTTATTACACTTAATTTTTATATTATTTTATTAATATAAATAATTATATAATATAATAATATATTACAATCCGTTTTTTTAACATAAATTATCTACGTAAAACGTAAAAAACTTTGAATCTTATAACAAATAAACAATAATTCTTTCATAATCAAAATCCAGAATATCATGATTCAAAATTCTAATCGAAATTTTGGGTAATTATTAAAGACAGAATTCTCATATACCACAAAAACTTCACCCTCATGTACCATTTAATTCACTATTTCTTTTTATTCTCGTTCAAGTTAAATATATCTCATATAATCTAAAATATATATGAAATTGGCAAAATTACCTATTGAAAGCAGAACAAACACCCCGACCTACATGGTAGATGGCATGATTCAAAATTATTCTTATACACACACTCTGGCAGCACCACTCTATAAGAATTATCTCAATTAATGTTTCACATTCTACCTTCCAATTTGTTTCTTATTAGTTTGAAGCAACGCCATTATTTATGTAAAGATTTCATTGATGAAAATCATAAAATATAGTAGATACGAGTAATTTTGATTGAATTACAAGTATTTTCGAGATGGAAATCGATACCAATAAGTGATTTTGTATTATTTTTAAGCAATCTTTTGGGACTAAATTATCGATTATGTAGATGCACAATTATTCATTATTTTTAGATTTACTAACCAATAGTAGGTTGAACAAATTATCAATTCTAATTATTATTGGGTTGTTTAAATTTTTTATTGCGTAGTCATGGTTCAGAAACTGAAATATTGCAGTGAGCATAATCTATTTGCACTCTGTAAATCAAATTTGATCTCATACTACATTCTTATCATTTCATACTAAGCGATAGAGCATAATTCCAAATCTGTTGTAGGAATTTATGATTTTATAAGTGTTCGGAAATTGATTTGAGGCAAGGGACAATCATTTTATAGGGAAGTATGGAATTAAATTTTGATTCCATATTATTTTCCTTTAATTCCATACTACTTACATCATTTATAGCCCATAACAAATTAAATTTGAAGTTATGATCATGCCGAAAAATGCTCCGTGAACTACCTGTTAATAATAGTAATTTATGTAGGTTTAGACGACTATTGTGGAATTCCTACCTAATCAACTTAACCGGTAGTCAATGTTGTTACCAAATATCATGAAATTAATTTCAGCATTCGTTTTAAGTAGTTTGGAATGATAAATTTATGTTCTAAGACTACAAAAAAAATATAGAATTTTACTGAGGGGAAAAACCCTTGATAATAAACCAAAATCCCCCGATAATCAATTTACCGAGAAAAAATCGATGGACAAATTCCCTTGGTAAAACCCTCCTCGATAAAAACTTCTGAGGGAAAAAATGCCATGGGTAAATTTATCCGAGGGCTTTACCGAAGGTTACTTTCTTCGATAATATACGTTTGCCTGATCTGTTCGCCCTCGGAAAAAATGAGAGGAGATTTGCCCTCGGAAAAACTGAGGGCACATTCCCTCGAAAGAACTAAGGGAAAATATCTCCTCGGAAAAAATAGAGGGAATATACATCCCCTCGAAAAATATTAAAAAAATAATATTTTTAAAAAGAAGGAAAACTTCGGGGGAATTCTTGCCCTCGATTTTTCCGAGGGGAATATTCGCCTCGTTTTTTTTTTCTTTTTTTAATAATATTTTTAAATATTAATTTTAATTCTTGTTTATTTATTAAAATACCCCAAAATTTTAAAGAAATCATTAATAAACAGATAAATAAATAAACCAAAACGCGTTTAAATTCAAATTTTGGCCCACCGACCCGACCCATGACGTTTTGACTCGCGGGATATCCAGAAAAACTGCTTTAAAGCACCCATTTTCTTCCCTTTTCTCACTTTTCTTCCTCTTCTAACTTCAAACTTTTAACTTTCGTACTTTTTTCAAAATTTTCTTTCTACAAAACTTATAAACACTCCAACATTTAAAAACCCAAAAATATTGTTATTTTCTTTGTTTTCGTTTGTTTTGTTTTTCTTAGGGCATTTCGCATCACGTACGTTGAAGAAGTGGCCAATTACACAAATCACGAGTAGCGGCTCGATTACTATTATTTCAGGGATGTTTTCTTTTTCCTTCCTCTTTTTGATTTTGATGTATTTGTGGCAATCAGGAGATTGCCCGGATTTTTAGAGAGGGGGGTGTTCGAGTGTGATTTGTATTGATTAATTGTGTAATTTTATTTGATACTTGGCCTGTAATAATTATATTGCTTAAACGTGATTAATTGCTATTCCTGCGCGATAATTGTGTTTGTATGGCATGCCTGTCAAAGTTGACTATGTATGATTATTTGTTTTCGTCTTTGAGCATGCATAAGTGCATAATTTTTTCAAAATCTATTATTATATATTGTAAAATGGTACTTGGACGCAATCGATTTCGCAAAACCTTAAAAACAGCGTCAATTCAAAAAAATTTCATGCAAAAAGCCTGTGAGTAGCCTGAGTGATTATCATCATTGCATGTGCTTGAATAAGTTTCAGTCTTGATATCTATTTGAAACCGCTGTGTGTAGTCGACTTTGAACATGAAGTTAAGGCACATATAAAACCCTATTCCGGCCATATCCATATATTTTTTTTAGCCACTATAAATTCCGAATGAGCCAATCATAGCCAAATAATCCATGCTTTTAGCCATGAGTGTTGTTGAGATGACCCTTACAACCCATTAAAAGCGTGGGGTAGGAGTTCGTATTTTATTGGTTATTTGAGTATTGGAATTGTTATAGGAATTTATTAGTAAGGACCACCATCTAAATAATAATAATAAAATTAAAAAAAAAACAAAAGAAAAATAGAGAGAAACCCCATAAAAAGAATAAACGGGGAAAAAAAAATGATAAGAAAGATGGTGGGTCTTGTGTTAGTAATTGCCTACGCGTTTATAAAGGCTTGAATTTTATTGTTTATTTTATGAAGCKTTATGTTTAAYAGGCGAAGAGTTGTGTAAGAAGCATGCTATAAGCTTCAATTGTACTTAAGTGGTTTGAGCTTTCAGTCGGTTTACGAGTTTTTGAGTTGAGGAATAACCTATTTGAAAGGCTACGTTATGAGTGTTAAGTGAGGATTTTATTTTTTGAGCGAGGTGAAGCAATTTGCTTCTCAATTAGATTAGGTTGAGTGAGCGATTAGCCACACGACTTATATATTCCACACCCGTCCAAAGAGCCTTACACTACAACCCGTAAAGACCTTTTCTGATTCTTAGTTTTGACAGCACACTTAATTTGCGATTGAAAAGAGATTGATTTTCTGTGCTTATTTACTGTGCTTGTAATTGTATGATTTGAGTGTATACACGTCCCATGTAGAAAATACTTGAGTGCTTTTGAGCGTACTTATATATATTATCCTTCGTGAGGAAGCATGATTTTATTTTGAAACGACAATGTAATGGTCAAGTGTTTGACGTTGCGTGACTTGTATCTATATTTTCAAAATTACGTATCACTAGTACAAAAAACACATTCTAGAACAGAAGATCTAGAACGGATTTTTCGTCTACGTTCTAGAATGTCTGTCCGGTGGTATTTTTGTAATTAAAATCGTAATTCTAGAACGGATTTTAAAATGTACGTTCTGAAAAATTTTGAGACTGACCACATTTAGAAGGTACTTTTAAATATACATTCTAGTATGTGTCATATCTAGAACGTATATTGCAAGTACCTTCTGAACAAGGTATAAATAATAAAACAACCAGAACGTATAAATAATAATACATTCTAAAGAATTAAAAACTCTAGAACGTATTATTATTTATACGTTTTAGATATTAAATACATAATTAAATAATCAGACTAAACAAATAATTAAATAATTGGACGAATTTTAGCCACACAACACAAACTCAAACCCTATCTCTCTCCCGACCCTCTTCCTCTCTGGACCCAGCAGCTGTAAATCATCGCCCGTCGCCGGCCGGCCGCCAACACGTCATCGGCCGCCCGCCAACACGTCGRCGGTCGACTCCCGCCACCACGCTGCCCGCAGCCCGAACCACGCCATCTCGTCGCCTCTGACGTATTTCAAATTGGCGGTCCACAATCTACATCTTCAGTGGAGTTCGAGGAGATTCGCTTGAATCTTTCAATTCCTCATCCGATTATACGGTAAATTCCTCATTTTGCTCTACTTTTCAGTAAATTAATGGAATTGATTTGATTTTTTGTGTAATCTGACGAATTGGATAGTCAATGTTCAGAGTTATTTTCAAAATTTCAGTTAATTCGAAACCCGGTTGTTTCTTGGTTAGAACCCTTGTGTCGGCATTCATGGCTGTTTCAGAAACTGTATAAGCACTTTCCCTTTTAGGCCAACCTTTAGCTTCTAAGCACCACCAGGCGTCAAAATTATGCATTGTCCATTACTGTAAGGAGTTAATAATATTATTATTATTATTTTTGGTAATTAGAACCTGGAAAACACTACACGTTGTCGATTACTTAGAACGATAGATATTGATACATAATCATTTTGTTCTTGTGTGCAGAAAAACAACTATATGTATATGAACTGGTAGTTAGTGTATATTCTTCATGTTTAACTGACTTGGTGCTCATTTTATGCCTTTTCACACGTTTATATGCAGTGATTTCTCTTTCAATCCCAGCAGCATAAATTTATTCCCGGTACCTATAAAAGTAAGTGTCATCAACCACTAAGTTATTATTAATGATTAGTCTTTATTTTATTTTATTTTGTGATGAACAAAGAACTTTATTCTATTGGCTTAGTTTTTTTTTTTTTTTTTGTTTTGGGTGTGTGTGTGTGTGTCTTAGTTTATTGTGTTTTCTCAACATTCGAAACAGTTGAACTGGGAGGCGCGATTGGTTGGGTTGAGTATATGTTTAATCTGATTAATGTTGTACCCTGTTGGCGAGTTTGATCCCGAATTGTAGAGAAGTTGTAATATGAAGGGAAAATACCCTTTTTACGTTTGCAACCTCTTTTTCCACTACCAACCTAAATTTCGCACTTTTTTTCACTTTGCAATATTCTAGGAGCTGGTTTGGAATATTCCAACTCTGTCTTGTTCCAAAGTAAAAACTCGCGGAATATAGGACTGATGTTTAGGTTGCAAAGAGTTTTTTCTAATTTTCTTTGTTAATTTAAAGATAAGTTTATTATTTTATGAGCAGATGAAGTTTACTCGATTTGGTCACTGATACTCATCTAATTTTAAGGGTGAGGGTAAATAACTCTTCTTCTATTCGGATGTTCTTCGAACATTTCATCTACAGGCTTCCTACCTTAGAGGTCTCATATATCACCCTTTTAATTCAATTCAATAATTTACCAAAATACGCTTACGGTTACCCTAATTTCAACAACAAATTGTTTTCAATATTACTAATACTTTTTTTATTTCTTATATAATAAAAATGAGACTGAACGTTATGCTGTAAAATGTGTGTTCGTCTCTGTATAACACATTTTGGAGGCCAAAGGCACAACAAATTGGCTCGATAAAAACTATCGATCGGTCCGTATACTTGTAGACGTAAGATCTAAGTTAACACAGTTCATTTGAGCTCGAGTTGGTTCATTTATTGTTTGAGCAAAAATTATGTTTGTCTTCGCCATGTGAATATTTTCAGAACTTTGCGTTCACACTTAAACTCTATCATTAATTAATGCAGGGGCGTTTTGAGATATTGACGCTAACTGGATCGTACACGATTTCTGATAACAGTGGAATGAAGAGTCGTTCGTGTGGATTAAATGTCTCGTTGGCTAACCCAGATGGTCGTGTGATAGGTGGTGGTGTTGCGGGTTCACTTACGACTGCTCATCCGATACAGGTGTGACAACTCTTTCATTACGATCAATTACAAAACCCACCCCAAGATTTAGCCTAATTACAATAAAATCTAATTATTTTTTATAATTACAAATTCAAACATCCATTTAAGGTTTGTGATTAATTAACTTAAATGGTGTAGTATTTGTAATTTTAAAAGGATTAAATTTTGTTATAATTAGACTGAATCTCAAGCATATTTTTTAATAAGTTTTAATGATTTATTTTTAATGCTGGCATGTGCTATTGATATTGTAATATGCGTCTCTAATTCATTATCTTGTCTAGCTACCAAGACTCTGCACATTACATATTGTTTGTTAACTAAGTAGTAAAAAAAACTCCCACTGAATTTCAGGCATTTTTGAGGTAAAACTTCCAAAACTACCATTATTTATTGCTTCTAAACTTAATGGTTTACTATCCCTAGCATGAGTATTGGAAATAAAAAATACATTAAATAACCCTGCATTTAATGAGTGAAAATATTCATTTTGTTAGGTTTCTTAATTTGTATGAGAGCAAACCAGTTCCTACTTCTCCATTTTTCTTCATTTGCAAGTTTTTTTTTTCTTGCTTTATATTATAAATGTGTGTTTTTTCCAGATCTGTTGCCTAATTTTTATATTGATTATTTCGTTGTTACCTTTTTAACTGTTTTTGAAAATGCAATTTGGATTTATCTAGGTGGTAGAATTGATTCCTCTCTAGATTATTTTACTTGTTCATTTGGTTAGGTTCACATGATTAAGATTTAGCTAATGTGTTTTAGCATTTGGAAATGGATGAATGTAATTTGGACTTTTGATAAAAACTTAGGTTTGTGGAAATTTTGATTCTAATATTTGAATTGAAATATTAATGAATGTGAGGTTCTTGTATTGACCTGATAAGAATAAGTGAAGTTATCAGGAGATGCATTTTTCGAATTTTGTTTGTGATCACCATTTTATTTTATTTTTTGCCTAACTCAGAATTTGGATTTAGGTTAGAATGGCTACTGTTGGTTTGTTTACTAATGACATGTCAATGAATGATATATTTTGTTTTCTAAATTCAGAATTTGGATGATGTGGTTTTTTGGACTAAGACGTGCTTTGCAATAGTCCTTCGGTTACAAATGCAAGTCTATTCGAATAACTTTATTTCTAAATAATTCATGGGCTTGGATGGAACTTAAATTACTTTATGTTTTCTAGAAAGCTAAAAATAATTAAGATTTCAGCTGTATTCGACCAACTAATTATCAGATTTACTGTCCTTAGTTTACGAACAAAACAGATAGCGCTGAATCTGGATTCTTAAGGTTCTACCTTAGTTTAACCATTACTGAGCTGCATTTGCCAAACATTGTAATTAGCCAGGAGCTAGTATTTCCATATTTTAAGTGTTATTCCGTTCCAGCTACTGTGCCGACAATCCTGGTCTATTCAAGAATGCAGACACAGCTTATGTCCTTGCTTATGCAGTTATAATGTTGAATACTGATGCTCATAATCCAATGGTGTGGCCAAGAATGTCCAAAAGTGATTTTGTACGCATGAATACCATGAATGATGCTGAAGAATCGGCTCCTCCGGAACTCTTGGAGGAGATATATGATTCCATTGTTAAAGAGGAGATAAAAATGAAAGATGATCCTGCTGGAATTTCGAAGAACAGTAAGCAAAAGCCAGAAGTTGAGGAGAGAGGTCTCATTAATATTCTCAATCTGGCTATTCCAAAAATGAGCTCTTCAACTGACCCCAAGCCTGAGAGTGAGGCGATTGTTAAGCAAATTCAGGTACTTCACATTATGATCGGGCCAATTCGATTTTTTTAAAAGTATTTAATATATTTAAACATTTAGTGATTAAATTAAAATTATAGGCTTGTTGAGTATATGATAGAGAAGGGCATATAATAAAATAAAATTTAAAAGATTTAACTTTTTTTTTGGTAATTWGGATATTATTAAGTGTATTCATTATGGTTACATTTCTTTGTGTTGTACTAGGTTTCAGGTGAATACTCGATGATTAACATGCATGTTTTAAACCATATTCCTCTTAATGTGCACTTTTRTGAACCTTGGCCTCCTTAATGATTTCCCAATCACCTCCTCCCATATATTATCGTCGTCGTCTTTATAAATCTCTTGCTTCAGTCTCTGGTATGATAAMTTAGCATTTGAGGATATTGCCATGAAAAATAAATATACACAATATAATGCACATTCATATTTATAACATTGGAKTSATCACAATCTCAGCCCTCATAGCTTCTCATTGGGTAAACCTAGTTAGGTTTATCTAAAGCTAAATTTATTTGGACAAAGCCCAAGTAGTTGGAAAAGAAGAATCAAAGCCATCTCCCACCAACCAAAGCAAATAGTAAAATCATGTGCAAGCCACAGTGAATAATGCAGCATCAATAATAATTTTCACAGCTTTAAAATCCAATGTCAGAAATGAGCAAGCTTAAGTTTGATGTCAACTTGGAATATGGATCCAATTTATTTGACATTCTCGATTCAGTTTTTCTTAAGTCTTATTGTGCGTTTTGACCTACAGGCACTCAATATGGAAGAGCCTTATTCGAAAGATGACGTTGGGCCGAGTGTTTTATGGAAGTTATTTCTTTACATTTTCTAGAGGTCAATTGAAAGTGCAATATCTATTATTAGAATGTTAGCAATATAGGTGCTAAGATCTTTTGATGTTAAATTGTGATGGTTGAAAATTTATGGTACATCTACTGATTTGTGTAATTTTGACGACTGGTAGTGTACTTTTAATGGTTAATGTTACATTTGGTGATTGGGGTAACTTTAACTTGTGTTGGTGGATGAATTAATGATTTTGTCAGTTAATTTTGCTTTATTGTTTATGTATTGATTATGGAGCTATAATAATTTAGGTCAAACCGGATATAAAAATGGTATAGTAACATGTTCTTAAATATGACATCTAGAACGTACAGTCCAAATATCCGTTCTAATATATGACAATTTAGAACGTACAATATGAATATCCTTTCTAAAATATGACAATCTAGAACGTAAAATTTGAATATCCGTTCTAAATATGACATTCTAGAACGTACAGTTCAAATATCCGTTCTAAATATGACAATCTAGAACGTACAATTTGAATATCCATTCTAAAATATGACATTCTAGAACGTATATTTCGAATATCCGTTCTAAAATAATGACTTTCTAGAACGTACAATCCAAATATCCGTTCTAAAATAATGACATTCTAAACGTATATTAGAATATACGTTCCAGAACGTACATTTTGAAAATACGTTCTAAAATACTACATTCTAGAACGTATATTAGATAATTCGTTCTAGAATGTCGGACTTCTAGAACGTACTTATTTAATTATACGTTCTAGAATGTATTATAGAGAACGGGGGCAGACCCAAATGCGACTTTTTAGAACGGGTATAAATCATTCTAGAACGGATAAATATCCGTTCTAGAATGAACGGATAAATATCCGTTCTGGATTGTCTGACAAATCTAGAACGGCTGCATCTAGAACGCAGCAGAATCCGTTCTAGACTGCCTGTTTTATCCGTTCTAGAATGCCTGTTTCTGTACTAGTGTATGTAGCATAGCACGACTCTTTACTTGAACTAATTTTCATTCTAGTTATACTTTGAAATTATCGTTTGTTCGAGGACGAACAAACCAATAAAGCGTGGGGTAGTTGATTAGAGTAGAATTGTCCTTATTTTTATTAGCTTTTTAGTTCGCTTTTCTATTTATTTTTGGTATAAGTTGGACGATTTAAGCATAATTCCGTATTTTTATAGTCCCAGCTATTTTACCGCTTTTTGATCGTAATTGATGCAAATAGGTGATATTTCGTTGTTTTCACCTTACAGCTAAGTAACCGGAAGAGTTCAGCGCGTAATAGACGAAGTTCGATGTTCAAGAATAGGAGATCGAGCTTTCCGGCGAAACGAGTAGCAAAAGATCGAGAGACGGAGATAGACGCTCTGTCGCGTCGACTGATGCGACCGTCGACGCTCCGTCAACGCGAGCCATGACCCGCATCAGTCGACGCAAGGCCGACGCACTACCGACGCCACGTTCTGAATCGTCGACCGAAGGGGCGTCAGTCGACGCACCGTCGACGCAACTTGCTGAAGCGTCGATTGAAGACGCGTCGACCGACGCAGCGTCGACGCAACTTGCTGAAGCGTCGATCCATGACCGCGTCAGTCGATGCACCCGCCCAGCCGACGCGCACGCCCAGGCAGCATCGACGCCGAGTACCAGTGCGCGTCAGTCGACGCTATGTCGATGCACCGTCGACGCGACGGCCCAAAATTCGGATTTTAGGGTTTCTTGTGCGCCAAGACTTGCAATATCTATATAAACCCTCTATATTTCAGATTTTTAAGAAGAGAGACACCAAAGACACGACCACCTAGGGTTCCATAGCTTCCAATAACGATAAATCCACGTCTCTTAACGAGATTCGAAGACGGAGATCAAGGATCGAAGAACCACGCGTCCAAAACATCGAATTCGAGTTCGGGATTCAATCTTCGCCCAAGATCAACGTTCAAACTCCATAATAGCTGAAACTTTTTACCGCTTTCATTAGTTACAATAAGTACTCTAAACTCTTAGATAATTTCGTAGTTAATTTCTTAGTTTAATTCTTAGTTAATTTTTTAGTTAATTCTAGTTTATTTAGCTTAATCGTGTTTATGCTTGGATATTGGATATTGGTTAATTTAGTTTATTTATGCGAGTTGACTTGTGCTTAGTTATTCGTTAATTTTAGATTCTTATGATTCATTGCTTAGTGGTAATTTCTTATGCTGATGCTTCTAGATTCGTTAATTAGGTTTGATTTATGATTGCATATTACTGATAGTATAATTATTGCTCGTAATTGATAATCTAGTTTAAAGTAATTAGTTTAATTAGTTTTAGTTTAATTATTGCTTTAGTTATAATGATCAACTCAATATCTTTCAAAACTCCAATTGTACATGTATTTTACTTTATTTCGTAAATTGAGAAAAACATTCGAAAGACCGAACAGTTGTTTCCTCGAGAGATACGACTCGAGTCAAACTTATCACCCTACAGTTACCTCGTACTCTTGCGAGCAAACTGACGTGCTTTTAAATTAATTTATTAAAAAGGGGTGCACGAAAGTTTGGATCAGAAAACTAAATAAAATCTTAGACACAATGTAGTAAACAAATCTAGAGTCCTAATTCTAGTTCCCTAATATATTTGGGGCCCAAGAAAGGAAAGTAAAAAAATAAGAAATTATTACCAAGAATAAAATACTCAACACTCTATTAATCCAATTTGCTATTCCATACTCCTAAACAATCTTTCTAGGATAGATTCTAATTTTATTTTTGCTTTTTCATGTTCGATTTTGACATCTTCTCAAATACCCTGATTCACATAGAGTTTTCAAATGTTCAATTTAAAGTAAATCAGAAAGAATGAGAAATTTTGGTTCATAAATTCAACCACACACACAAAATAATAATAATAATAATAATAATAATAAATACAAACTACCTAAACAACAAATTCAACTCTAAGGTTTACAATTACAATTTTCACATGTTTAATTTAGAGTTAATTAGTAAGAATGAGATAAAAATTGGTTCAGAAATTCAACTACCAAAAAAAAAAAAAAAAAAAAATTCCGACACTCATGATTTGCATTTAGAATTCTCGCATATTCAGTTTAGAGGTAATTAGGAAAAATGTGAAAAAAAAAGGTTCATAAATCTAACTAAAAAAAATTAAAAAAATTACAAATTATGCAAACATATTACTACGATTTTAAATTCCATACTCCTAACCGCTTTTCGGGGTGAAGTTCTAATTTTTGTTTTTCGCTTGTATTTCTTTGAATTCAACATCTTCCCGAGGGTAGTTCGATATTTTGCTTGTCACTCCACATAAAAAACAAGTAACAATTTGGGAAAATTCAAAACTCTAATAATATATGAGACTATATAGTATTGAATCAAGAATTATTAAAAGAATCATTAGGGATATCTCATCTTGCTTGAATTGTATAAAGGTTCTTTGAAAATCCATCCGAAAAACCAGGGATGTCGATTTTGGAAGAAGAATTGATAACGAATATAATGTGAAAGAATGTGGTGAGTACTAAGTATGGGTGATATGTAGAAACAGGTTAGTGGGACAATTTATTAGGTGCACCCTATAAAGATATATTATCATTCAGTTATATGTAATGATATATAATAATTATACGTTATGATATATGGTAGTTATAAGTGATGATATGTGATAAAAATTTAGAGTTTATGTTTATTTTTTCATTTTAGGGTTTAATTTTATATTTTTAGGGTTTAATTTTCAATTTAAGGTTTAATTTTTATTTTGTTAATTTAATATTCTATTTTAGGGTCCCGACAAAAATCTATCATTCTATCAGTTATATGAAATGATATGTATTTGGGTGTAATTGTTTGAACTCCCGGATGAAGGTGTTAGCTATATGTGATGATATGTGATAAAAATTTAGAATTTTGAGTTTAATATTCAATTTCGGTGTTTAGTTTTTTATTTTAGGATTTAGTTTTTCGTTTTAGGTTTATATTTTTCATTTTAGGATTTTAAATTCTAAATTTAGAATTTTAATTATTTGTGACGATATGTATCAGTTATATGTGATGATATGTGTCTGTTATAGGTGATGATATATATCAATTATATGCGATGATAAATTAAATTAGTAGGTGCGTGGTATAATGACTCTTGATGTGGAATGAGCTGCAGAAGAAGGATAAAAAATCTCTTATTATATAAAAATCCATACGTGACCGAATTTCTTATTATATATATATATATATAGAGAGAGAGAAATCTCTTATTATATAAAAGATTGTTACACAACATCCAAAAATAATTCGATCACAAGAAAAAACTTCTTACTATATGTACGATTTTTTTTATTTAATTTTCAATCGAATCTCAAGTCATCAAAACAATTTCTTACTATATGTACAAAAACTTCTTACTTAATATCCAAAATCTTCTTACTTGATAGCAAATTATTGTTATATAATTTTTACTTAATACAACAATAGATAATTTATTACTAGACAGTGAATTTCTAACTTATGTTTTATGAAGTAAGAAAAACTATTACTTTATGTTATAAAATAAAAATATTTTTTTTTACCTTACGACCAGGTTTCATAATTTATGTCCTAAAAAGTAAGACAAATTCTTACTTTATATTCGAGAAATAAGAGAAATTTTAACTTATAGTGAAAATTTCATACTTATGTTCGAAGGTAAGGTTTTTTTTTTTTACTTTATATCTTTAGAATTAAGAAAATTTCTTACATAATATCCGATAATTTCTCACTTTATAGTGGAATTAAAAAAAAAATAGGGTAAAAAATAATTTTGCCAGAAAAATCTCCGGATTCGGCGGCAGATGGGCAGGCAGGGGTGCCCAGGCGGGATGGGGTAGTTATGGTGGTTATTGATTATTATTATATTATTTATATTAATATTATTATTTTAATAGGGGGTAACATTGTAATTATATATTTAGTGTTAGACCATTTGACAATTTGTATAATTAGTTGGAGTATTTAACAAAAATATTTTTTTTCTTATGGTGTATTTGACAATTGCCTTAAAAGTTAAGATAATTCTATTCTTACAATTTCAAATATTCTATACGAGTAAATTGCGAGTTTTATTCAATAATCTAAGTATGTAACTAAGTATTATTAATGGACTCAATCTAAAAATATAATAATAATAATAATAATTGATTAATATTGATTAAATACCGGTACAATGCGACACATATTGAGAGTACGATATATTTTGAATTTTTCTAAGTATGTAACTAAACATTAAAATATAAGATTATTTAATAATAATAATTAATTAATAGAGTTTAGAATGCGATATCTTTTGAATTTTTCTAAGTATATAAATAAACTTATTAACGAATTTACTCTAAACACTAACATATAATTATTAGATAATAATAACTAATAAATAGTAACTAAATCCAATACAAGGCACGATTTGAAAATAAAACATTTTTTTAAATTTTGATTTTTAGATTTAATACTCTTTACCCTTATATGTTCTCTCATACCCCAAAACCCAAAACTCAAACTAATTGTCTAAATTTATACCCAAACCCAAAATCCAAGTTGCGACCTACTCAAGATTGATTGGCCGGCAATGTGAAAATGAGTCGAAGAGGGTTGGTGATGGAAGACGATTTATCTAATGAGGCGACTTATTATTCTGTGGTGGAACCTTCAAACTTGTCGGCTATGGCGGATTCAACTACTCTAGCGACGGTTCAGCGAATAGCGAGGATGAGGTAAATTTGCAAGATTCTTTCTTAGTAAATTATCTTCGCTTGTTTGTTAATTTTCAATTTGTAACTGAATGTAAAAAAACGTAAGCTAAATGTATATACATATATATTCTAAATGTAAAAAAAAAAAAAAAACTCTTAAAATTGATTCTAATTTTGGTTCCTTAGTTTGGTATGGATATTTAAAAAATCACGAGAACCATACTATAAAAAGTTTAGAGACGGTTCACTTCGGGGAAAGTTAAAAAGTCAATGTATATTTTCATTTCAAAGAACTTTCGATTCGGATTGTAGTGGAGATTCCCTGAACCTGACAGTTTTTATTTTTCAGGCCATAACTTCTTCTAGACAATTGGGATTCATGCATGGTTGAAGTCATTGGAAATCTAACTTGATTATCATTCCAACAATATATGGTGCAATTTTATATTCCAAGTACTCGGAATGTTATGAGCACTCAAAATGGCGTCCAGAGTCCAAGAGACACATTGGGAGTTTGAAAGTTATTTTTATTTTCTGTTTCTTTGCATTCATTGATCATTAGATCATTTGAAGATTATAAATACTTAGTATTTCATGTATCTAGGTATATTAGTTGATTTTAATTTATTTTATCAAGACTGCGAGGTTGTTCTCATTATCTTGTTGTTCCGGCTTGAAAGTCGAATTAAACATTCCTAATATATCATTTTCATTTTCTTTGTTTCCAACTCATCATTTGGTATCCAGATCCAGCGTATGCTTTTATCATATCTATCTTTATCTAATGGCAATGAGAAGAGGAAGAGGTGGACGCGGTAGAGGAAACATGGAGAACCTTAAGGTAAATGAGATGCTTAAATTCAGGCTTATCGGAGACTAGTTCAAGAGTTGACCATACGTCTAGAGCACCAGGAGGCCAGAAGCGAATATGATTAAGGCCATGACTATTCCGTGATGACCTAGAGTATGTGAATTCTTTATCAAACAAAGAAGTTAAAACTTTCTTTGAAAGGTTCAATCGAATAACAAATTTTGTGAAGGTGGATGTACCAGAGTTTCATGGTCATTTTCAACCGGATGAATTTGTTGATTGTCTTAGTTTCATGGAGATTATAAAGATATTTTAGGGAATCGGAAAGTCAAGTTTGTTGAAACTCGACTTCGAGGTTATGCATCCTCTTGGTGGAACAAAATGCAAGAGATGAGGTTACGGAAAGGAAACCCCAAAATTTCTTCGTGGGAGAAAATGAAGGCAAGGTTATGTTAGAAATTCCTTCTTGTTAACTTTTCTTAATGATTAGAGATGGACTTTGCTTAAATATTAGAGATGAAGTGGATATGGAACAACTTGGGAGACTTAATGATGCTTATCAACTAGCATTGAAAGTTGAATCAAAGGTACAAAGGTGTGGAACGAGAAATTATACCGATGCCTAAAGTTACTATCATTCAAAAGGAGAATTAAGTTACAAAAATGTCCAAAAGAAGGTGGAGAGTAAAGAGGGTGTTAATTTATCCTCTAAAGGTAAAATCACGGCCTTGTTTCAAATATGGACAAACATGTTACTACATGAATGAATGTCCAAATCGACGAAGTGATGCTCATGAGGGAGTCATTAATGAAGATGAAGAGCCACGACTTGAGGATAATCTATTATATGATGACGATGGCAACAAGCATGATGTGAAGAGATTGAGTTAGAGGAAGGATAATGTTTGGTGATTAGAAGGGTTCTTATAGCCCTTAAACACAAGACAATTATCAGTCTAGGTTGAGACACAACATCTTTCGGACAAAATGTAGATCACGTGGAAAGATATGTTCATTAGTCATTGATGGAGATAGATTTGAATAGATTTGAGAACTTTGTTTCTCAAAAAATGGTGGACATAATTGAACTGAAGAAAGTGGACCATGCTCGTCCATATTAAGTCTCATGGATCAAGAAAGACAATGAGGTGCGGATAGATACGAAACGTTTTTTTTTTTCTTTTTCAATGAGTAAAAATTATCATGATGAAGTTTGGTGTGATGTGACACCAATAGATGTTAGCCATATACTTTTGGGATGTCCATGACAATATGACAAGAGTGTTGTGCATGATGGTAGAAAAAAAATACTTATTCATTCATAATGGGGAAGACTGAAATTGTTCTTTTCTCGTGTAAAGATATATCTAATCCAAAATCTTCTAGAGGAGGATATGCTTTACTTACTTTTTCGAAGTTTGAAAGAGAAGCTCAACATTGATGTATGATCTATGTTTTGGTGGCTAAAGAATGGGAGGAGTCCTTAGAAATATCAAGTGACATCAATGCTCTTTTAGAAGAATTCAAGGATGTCACTCCAGATGAGTTGCCTCATGGACTTCCACCTCTCCGAGAAACTCAACACCAAATTGATTTGACTCTAGGAGCTATTCTTCCAAATGAGTCTTATTACCAAATGAGTCCAAGTGATTATGAAGAACTCGATCGTCAAGTGATGGAGTTACTTGGTAAAGGGTTTATCAAGGAGAGTTTGAGTCCTTATGTTGTTCCTTCACTTTTGATCCCAAAGAAAGATGATTCATGGAGAATGTGTGTACATAGTCGAGCACTCAACCGAATCAACATTAAATATAGGTTTCCGATATCAAGGATTGATGATATGTTTGGCATGCTTGTCGATGCAGAAGTGCTTTCAAAAATTGATCTTCGCAATGGCTACCACCAAATAAGGATCAATCTAGGGGATGAATGGAAAACCGCGTTCAAAATTTTTTAAGGCTTTTATGAATGGCTTGTTATGCTATTTGGTTTATCGAATGCTCCAAGCACCTCTATGCGGATAATGAATCAAGCTCTTCATGAATTTAGTGGTAAATTTGTGTTTGTGTACTTTGATGACTTCCTAGTTTATAGCCAAAATTGAATGGAGCACTTGAGAGGTATTTTACTAACCTCGAGAAAGGAGAAGTTGTATGTAAACCTCGAGACAAAATTTCTTTCAGGACAAATCACCTAGTTTTTCTTGGCGTTGTCCTTGTTCCCCTAGGCATTATGGTGGATAAAGAAAAGATCAAAGTTGTACAAGAGTGGTCTACACATACAAATTTCCATAAAGTTCCAAGTTTTCATGGATTAGCTTCATTCTATCGACGATTCATCAGAAACTTTAGCACCATTGACGCACCTCTAACAAATTGCATGAGTTAAAAAATAAGTAACATCGGTTTATTTAAGATCGTTTTTTAAGAACCGACGTTGTTTAGGAAATTTGACATCGGTAATTTATGAAAACCGATGTGTGTTTTTATCTTTAAAAAAATATTAAATTATAAAAAATTATACACCCCCCAAAATCGTCAAACTTAAATCCCGCTGCCCACACTCTTCGGTTCTTCCCTTCCCTCTCTCATCCGGACCCTAATCTAAAACTCAAATATTCCCCAAATTCAGTCGATGCTTTAGATGGATTTCGACAGATTTATTCAAATTGAGGAATCGTTTTTCCTCTAATATGTGATTTTTCGATTCGAGGAATCATGTTTCCTCTAATTTCAGCTGGATTTGATGATTCGTTGTTTTTAAAACTCAAGGCTAGAAACTCACTGCATCTTAATCGGGGAAGGTTTTTCGAGGCATTTATGGATGGATCTGCACTTGCACCGTCCTCGCCACAACGGAGGAGGGTCCTAAGTCGTGGGAGGTTGCTGATGTGGAGGCAAGCATGCGCCGCCTCATGCTCTCATCCAGGAAGGAGTTTATTAATAAGCAGGGCAAGATAGTTGATGGTTCTGGTTCGGGTTCGAGTTTGAATATAGGTTCGGGTATGCCAGAGGATTTAATTAACACATTGGATTAGTTTTTGTGGGAAACTATACAGAATCCTCGCGAGCGCATATCTGGTTAGTTTTTTCATCATCAGTTTTACGTTGTCCTTGTGCTTGCTTCTTTCCAATTTACTAGTTGTGATGCTTAAAGGAGTTGTACAATTGGCCCAACACGACTCTTTTAGTTATTGGATTTATTGTCTGAATTGGTTTTGCATTTTTTTTCTTCCCGTAGAGTATACATTTGCTTTAGTGCCTAAGATAAAATTTTGGGGTTTGCGAAAATTTTCGAGGATAATTATCGAATGTAATTCCGAGGAATTTTCGAGGGGGATACTTTTCGAAGGTCAATTGCCCTCGAAAAAATCGAGGGTCCACGCTCCCCTCGGTTTTTCAATAATAAAAAAATAAAAATAATTCGCCAAGAAAACCGAGGGTCACAATGACCCTCGGAAAAAACCGAGGGTCTTTGGTGACCCTCGGTTTTTTAATAATAATAAAAAAAAAATTAATTTTTTTTTTAAAAAACCGAGGGTCACCAAAGACCCTCGGTTTTTTAATAATAAAAAAAATAAAATAATTTGCTAAAAAATCGAGGGTCTTGTGTTACCCTCGATTTTTTCCGAGGGTCAAGGTGACCCTCGGTTTTTTTAAAAAAATAATTTAAAATAGGAAAAAAATTAAAAAAAAATAGAAAAATCATAAAAATGAAACAAATCCTATCATCTCGGGCACGTGGGGAGGTTTTGACCCGATTTCGGTCGAAAGATATGAACGAGCATGTACGTATCCACACGTTTCGTGCAATTCGACCAACAACCAAGATAAGATCGATCGATCAAATCGTTCTGTTGGAAACGGGAATCGATGAGGCGTCGTGAATTTCTACGAGAAAGAAGGGGGTGCGTCTCGTCGTGGTGGAACATCGAGGGTCGGTCATGCCTCGTTTCGTGCTCGTGTAGTATTTTTTTCGAATTTCTAAATAAAAAATCGGAAAAACCCCTGAAAAATAAAAAATTAGTAAAAAATAGGAAAAAATGCCCAAAATTCACGAACATTCAGGGGATGGGTGCATCTCAGACTCGTGGAACCATGGGGGTCGGTCGGCGTTCGTTTCGTGCGCGTTTCGTATCTTTATCTGATTTTTTACTAAATAAGAAATTGAAAAAATACCCTAGAGAAAATAAAAAAAATAGTAAAAAATAGGAGGAAACCCCAAAAAATCACGAACGGTGCGGGGAGGGGTGCGTCTCGGTGTCGTGGTACCACGGGGGTCGGTTTCCGGTCGTTTCGTGCTCGTTTCCTATTTTTTTTTTAATTTTTTTAAAAAACCGAGGGTCCTTAATACCCTCGGAAATTTCCGAGGGTCTTGTGTTACCCTCGGTTTTTTCCGAGGGTCAAGGTGACCCTCGGTTTTTTAAAAAAATAATTTAAAATAGGAAAAAAATTAAAAAAAAATAGAAAAATCGTAAAAATGAAATAAATCCTATCATCTCGGGCACATGGGGAGGTTTTGACCCGATTTCGGTCGAAAGATATGAACGAGCATGTACGTAACCACACGTTTCGTGCAATTCGACCAACAAKCAAGATAAGATCGATCGATCAAGTCGTTCTGTTGGAAACGCGAATCGACGAGGCGTCGTGGTTTCGTGCGCGTTTCGTATTTTTCTCCGATTTTTTACTAAATAAGAAATTGAAAAAATACCCAAGAGAAAATAAATAAAAATAGTAAGAAATAGGAGGAAACCCCAAAAAAATCACGAACGGTGCGGGGAGGGGTGCGTCTCGGCGTCGTGGTACCACGGGGGTCGGTTTCCATTCGTTTCGTGCTCGTTTCCTATTTTTTTTAATTTTTTTAAAAAATCGAGGGAACTTAATACCCTCGAAAATTTCCGAGGGTCTTGTGTTACCCTCGGTTTTTTCCGAGGGTCAAGGTGACCCTCGGTTTTTTTAAAAAATAATTTAAAATAGGAAAAAAATTAAAAAAAAAATAGGAAAATCGTAAAAATGAAACAAATCCTATCATCTCGGGCACGTGGGTAGGTTTTGACCCGATTTCGGTCGAAAGATATGAACGAGCATGTACGTATCCACACGTTTCGTGCAATTCGACCAACAACCAAGATAAGATCGATCGATCAAGTCGTTCTGTTGGAAACGCGAATTGACGAGGCGTCGTGATTTCGTGCGCGTTTCGTATTTTTCTCTGATTTTTTACTAAATAAGAAATTGAAAAAATACCCAAGAGAAAATAAAAAAAATAGTAAAAAATAGGAGAAAACCCCAAAAAATCACGAACGTTGCGGGGAGGGGTGCGTCTCGGCGTCGTGGATCCACAGGGGTCGGTTTCCGGTCGTTTCGTGCTCGTTTCTTATTTTTTTTTAAAAACGAGGGTCCTTAATACCCTCGAAAAT
>BMAC01000406.1:0-29169 GCA_014905375.1 Phtheirospermum japonicum
ATAATTATAAATTTTTTCCAGCATTTTCCCACGGATTGTTTTTTTAGATTATAATCATTCCTTTGTAA
Source organism: Phtheirospermum japonicum (assembly GCA_014905375.1). Classification (NCBI taxonomy): domain Eukaryota; kingdom Viridiplantae; phylum Streptophyta; class Magnoliopsida; order Lamiales; family Orobanchaceae; genus Phtheirospermum; species Phtheirospermum japonicum. The sequence goes on from BMAC01000406.1 coordinate 69, forward strand.
TATTTTTTAAATTTTCCTTTTTTTTATCCAAAACAATTTTCATAATCCCGATCTAATTACTATTTGAAGTCTTTTCCTTTTTTATGCTTATTTTGGTTTACTTCACTCATATATTTAACTGATATATTTAACTCCTGATTTGGTATAGACCTTTTTTTTGGTTCAAATGAACAGCTTCTCTGGGTCTAAAATAATTTTCTTTTTCCATCTTGCACTTTCAATACAATCTAGGGTTTCAGCTATTTATCTCATTCAGGTTGGTCCAATCCTCCCACAAAATCATCCTTCAAAATTGATCAAACCCAATTTGACCAGCAGCACAAACTTAAATGATCTCTGCTTGAACATTATTTCATTGATGTGTTCCAAACAATAATGATTTGTCCAGCATTTTACAGGAATTATTTTTGCAAGTTATAATCATTCCTTTGCAATTCTTTGGGAATTTTTTTTTCCAACCAAATTTCATAATCGCGTTCTAATTTCTATTTGCACACGGTTTCATTTTTCTCGTTGATTTGGTTTTCTGCACTTATTTTATTTTCTTCTTGTTTCTTTGTATGTGTGTGTGTATCTAGACTCATTTTTTTCCCCCGGCTAATAAACAGGGAACAAAAGTTTCGGCCGTCATATATGGCAATGATGTACGTTATTTTGCTACCATGCTAATGCCTTATAAGAGGTATTACATATCCAGCGCATCTCTCCGCACGGCTGATCCAAGGTACAGAGTTAGTGATTATGAGCACTCTTGGGTTATTCATAATCGAACTCTCATTGAGGAATATGTTGAGCAAGTTCCGCCTACCCTTCCATGTCACTTCGATCTTCAGCAGTTCCAGGGGCTTTTCAAATTCGCTGACACAGAGAACTTGCAGAGTAAGTTCGTTTCGTATTTATCTTCTATCAACTGTTTCAGCTTTAGCTTGGGCGAGTGCAGGGTGTTATGTTTTTTCCCTTGTTGTAGTCTGTTTCTATCTTCTTCATATGTATGTGTAGTATGCTAAAATAGCATTGAAAGATTTAGGATATCAATAAGCATATTTTTTGACAGTACACTGCAATCGCTTGCTAGATACTATCTAAACCTTTTTTTGGCACAACCCTTTAAATGCATCACAATAGACTCGTCCGCTTATAGGGTTTCTAATTCATTTTCCTAATTTGATTATACATTGAAATAATAAACTTGGCATATATTATTGACTGCTATTTTTATCTATTCAATTCCTGGTACGGCTGCTATTTTTATCTATTCAATTCCTGGTCCGGTCGCATTATTATATTATGGTACAGTGAGTTATATAGATACATTTATTTATTTATTTGTGTGTTTGTGTCTGTCAACTGATCTGATTATAGTGTCCACTTAAATATTGGAAATGTCTTAATGCTTGCTCTTCCAACCTAGACTGATGCTTGTGAGTAATGTCAAGATTTGTGTGATAGCTGTTCGTTTCAGTTATTCATCAAGATCATATTCTGCCATCGTTTTATTTTTACTTTTACTCATTAAGCTTACAGTTGTATCAAAGAAATACGCACAAAAAAGAAAAAGAAAGTTATCAGAACAATTACTACTATTCTTATTAATTATTATAACATTTACTTTTTTTTATATTAACATATTCTGCTATCGTTTTATTATTGGTAGTACTTATTAGAATTACATGTGTATATAATAAATTAACATATTCTGCTATCGTTTTTATATTAAACATTGTAACATTACTTCCCTTTATCTTGATTGTGTTTATAGTCATGTACAATATTATTATTCGTGCAGTTCAATGTGAACTGATTTTTTTTMTTGTTGTTGTGTRTAGATATTCTAGGTGTGGTCGTGCATGCTTTACCCTCGAAAGAACAGGGTCTGGACTGTACAACTAGAGATTTTGTCGTGGTTAACGAAGAGTGAGTTTATCACCGTGTAACTATCTGGATCCTTTTAGTCCATCATTTATGTAACTGCTGTTTTTTTCCCTTGAAGAAAACGACTGATGCTTCTTACTTTGTGGAATGAGTTTGAACGGAATGAAGGAATGCAACTTGCAAACACTATTACAACTGGGAATATAGTTATAGCTATGAGGATCAAAGTGACGACCTTCAACTGTAAGTRCCAAGCTTACATTATCCCTTTATCATTTAGTTGTGAGGATATCTCTTGTTTTCATCTAAGTCTGCATTTCCTTTGTTAGATCTGTCCATGACAACGAGGCTGCCGAGTTCTCTTCTGCTGAACCCTCCAACCCAGCAAGCATCTGCGCTGAAACAATGGTAAATTAGGATATACATATATTGTTTAATGCATTTTTTCATGCAATCTGAGAGTGCTTTTACGTTTGCAGGTACAATCAAAACTGCCAGGAAGTTACAGCCATGGTTGAAAAAGGTTCGTACAAAGACTCGACACAACTGCTCCCACCGCCTGAGGATTCTYACATCATTAGTGTGCGGAATGCACTAAACACGCTGAAAACTGTAAGAATTTGCATAACAATAGTTTTCTCTACTGAAGGTTTTATGCATTCCGTCGGCTCGGCTCGCTAAATACGTGCCTATATAGTTATGACACGTCAATACTGGACTAATACCTGCCAATAATCTGTCACCACAAGAGTTTACAAACCATCCCTTCTAAAAGAATTTTTTTTTTCATACATCATCACCTTTTCACCTAGGTTTCCCTTTTGCAACTAAGCCTACATTCACTTCGAAACAAACTTCTGGTAGTAGAGGGTAGATGCTTTTACTTTTCAATAGGGTTCAACCCCAATAGGGTAAAAAAAACAAAAAAAAACAAAAAAAAGTCCATAAAACAAAATTCAAGCCCAACAGTCAGCAAAAAAAATAACATAATCGTTGTTCTTATGATTCAGTAAAATTTCAAAAATTAACTGATTTTTTCTTTTGTATTTTTATTAATTATCTTTTACCTCTTCAATTAGTTGTTCGAAATATTTCCAAACATGCATTAGCTTTGAGAAAAAAAAATTAGAAATTGTGATTATGAAAAACATAACAATTACAAAAATAAATCAGAAAAATAAAAAAGGCTAAACCATAGTAGGACATGCATTATAAGTTATAACATACAAAGTCATAATTCAAGGTTTGAAATATTTATGACGTTATTATAAAAAATGCCATAGAGATATAATCTAAATATAAAAAAAAGACGGACTAACATAAGGAATTAAAAAAAATGACCTGAGATTTTTTTGTCATGCATTTAACCCATTCATAAGCACAAAAACATTTCTAAAATCTTTATGGAACAAATAAAAAGATTTGAACATTATCAGAAATAAATTAGAACATAAAAGGGCATAAACCATGMTTTAAAATATTGACAGGGTTCATTATGAACAACACCCTTGAGGTTTAATCTAAATTTCAAAATTAATAAAAYTARCCCCATTATTATATTTGCCTTACATTTACCCTGCATTAAAAAAATTGAACTCCCCTACAAATTCATAATACATCACGGTTAGCAATTCAAGGTATTTTGGCAATCTTGAGACTTTACAGTTTTTTTTTTTTTTAATTTCTTTGGTAATTAGGTCATACCTCATGTACCTGCCCAAATATGGATGAGTCCCTTTGAATCTACTCTGAAATAAAACAAAGGTTATTCGAAATACACCTTAAGTGTAAAATGCATCTGAGAAGGTTTTCTTGCATGCCCAGAGCATCAAAATTACTACAATCCTAATCATACAAAGTAAAGATTTTTTCTCCACCATCAACTTGGAGCCTCCATCGAAAGTTAAACAAAATTAACACTCACTCCATGAAATAATTAAATCAATCAATGGGCTGGGCAAGAATTGTCAAATAAGTACAGAACTTACAATTCAGTTAGCCTCACAATGACGAGCATCAAACTGTGAACCTTCTGGTGCTGAATTTCTGTTTTACTCTTTCTCTTACYTTTCTCTTTACCCATTATTACTGTTATAATTGTTATTATCAGCATCATCATTATCATTATTATTATTATGCTTATTACTATTATGGATTCTTAAAAAACCTCTACTATTTAAACAAACCTCCTAGGCCTCTTCGAGCTTATTCTCGGCGCGTAGATTGATGTAGCATTATATATATTACTCCGTTAATATAGTTGAATAAATTATTCAGTCAGATTATTTTCGATTTGTGCTCAATGTTGTCGATAAGTCGACTTCGTGGCTCAATAACGCTTAAGCTAAAGTTATTAAGGCTGGCCCCTATGAAGGCCATGTTATTTTTTTCCGCACTTTAAGTTTTTTTTCCTTTGGCTTATATTCTGGCTCATGGGTTCTTGGCGTAGTATTCAACATTATACGAACCACGTTATTACAATTTACTTACCAGCGAATGGAATACAGGTCAAGACCGCCTGGATACAAGGAAATGCCACTCTAGCGACTGGACAACGGTCTTTCTGGTATAGTGCCTGTACGAATTGCRAGAAAGCTYTGGATGCTCCATTGGAATGGGTTATGAAATGCCCCTCGTGCAAGGAAGAAAGCGGTGTTGAAGCCAGGTACAATCACTCATACATTCTAGCATAATATTTCCACATAATATGTGAATATTTGAGATGTATATTGAACCAAAACCTTGTTTGTAGGTTTTCCTTATAAACATTGTTGTTACAACTACTATCACGTATTTAGAATTTCAGTTTTGTTATTGCTCAGCAAAAGAAGATCAGCTGACATTTACGTTAATAGAATTTAATAATTAATCAATTAAATCTAACAATATAAAATGTATTTATATATTCATCTCATATGGTAGGTGTCGTATTGGAATTATTCTTGACGATGGGACGGCCTCAGTCAATGCTATTGTGTTTGGATTGGATGCTGAGAAACTCATACCATATTCTGGAGCTCAACTGAGCGAAGCTGAACAGCTTGTAAGCTTTATCTTTTATACGATTAGTTTTATTCAACAATTGACAAAAAAAACATTATTACAATGACTTAGAGTTAKGTTCCATTTTGCTTGTATGATGACTGTTGTTGATTTAAGCTATATTGGCTGTGGAATGTAGGGTTTGGAGGTCTTGTCTCAAATGGCCGCTTCAATTAATAACCGACAGCTTCTATGCTTCGTGCGCCACTTTGACTCAGAATTCCAGGGTCAGCGAGATGCCAAATACAACGTAGTCAAAGTATACACTATCGAAGAGTTAACTCGTACTTCCTCCCCAGCTTCCTCTCCGATCACAGGCTAGGCTCCCCCCCTCTCTCTCTCTCTATATATGTGTGTGTGTGTGTGTGTGTGCAGAAATATGGGTGCACTGTGCTTATCTCCTTTTGGGACGCTTACCTATATTATTTTGTGGGGGTTTTGTTTATTTATTTATTTAACTGTCTGTTTACCCGTTTAGCAAAATATCAACTGTTATATTATTTAAATTGAAAAAATACCATTCAAGTTTTGCCAAGAAATTCCAATCTACACTATCTTAACTTATGTTCTTTTATTTGGTTGACTTTTCTTTTTCGCAATAATTAAAACTTAAAGAATGACTATGCAACACAGGTGCTGTATGCAGCTTTTTAAGATACAGGAGTTATTTTTTTTCCCTGTTCCTCTATTTTATAATCATTATATAATTTCTAATATGTTGTTATTTTCTTAAATATAATATTGCCTTAGAAATACCGATGTGCTGTTTGAACTAAATATGTAGTCCCATAATTGCGATTTTAATATGGATCTTTTAATTTATACCAGCTCCCAAGCGCTGTAAACTTGTGGGAGGAAAATAACTTTAATCATGCGATAATCTTTTTTTTTTTTTTTCATTTTCAGTGTTATTTTGAGACTCCAAATTTATGCAGATTTCTGATCATAATGTTACGATATTATCTTGATTTTGTATAACTGATCTTTGTCTTAGTGCTCTAATCTTGATTGCCCATCACAGGTGAAACTGTAGATCGTCTTGCTGCACCTATTGTTCCCACGGATGCCAGCCCATGCTAATTCCTGAATCTACTGCCGGCCCTCGAACCACCCAGCAAACCCCTGCAAATAAACAGCTTCTCAGGCCTGTGACAAAGGAAGTCCTCGCGTCTATTGGGCAGGGGTCCAGTTCAACGAAGAGAAGCCTGAATTTTGACTTATCGAGCAACAACTCTGCCACGACACCTGGCGAAAAACTGGACATGTTTCCCGCTGCGGATGCCGATAAGGCCACTGATGAAGGCAAGGAACTGATCCCTTCCAAAGCAATTGAAAGGAAGCCGCTCAAGAAGCACCGTACTGGAGTGTAGGGTTCGCTTTCTGCCATTCGGACCTCTTTTGCTGTCTATCTACTTGATGAATTGCTACGCCATTCTATTTTGCCGGCATATTAGTGCCCATTAGGTCTACAGCTCAGTAACAGACTTAATGGGTATTAATATTTGACATTATGTAATTAAAAAAAAACTTTTATGGTGTGCAATTGTCATGGTTATTAGAACACTACTTAGGTCAGACATTTATGTGTTTTGTGCAGGGTGAACTACTTGTATATGTCTTTGCTATGTAATTCTCGGTTGGGCTATTACTTGGTTGACTTAGTTTCTTCAACTATCTTGTCGAGCCGACACTGCCTCTATCATGTCCATTGCATTGCATCTATTATTATTGGCCCCTCCCTAAATATGCTAAYCTTTCAGTTYTTGGCATGTTATGCAGCTACTTTTTGCGCTACATATTATTTCATGCCAAGCAAAGTGAGCGCATGCATAGTGGCCTTCATTTTAGCTTTGATTTTTTAGGCGTTCCATTWTATCATTACATGAAGAGGCTATTAGTGAATTTTTAGGTGTTCTGTATTTTGCCTATTAGTGAGTTTTTATGTGTTCTGTATTATTTCACGCAGATTTTTCTATGCTTCTTACGCTAGACTGATCTATCCGATTAGGGATGATTAGTTATCATCCAAATTATGAATAAAAAATCGCATAAATTCTCGCTGGGCCAGGGCTGTGCATTGCACAGCCTCTTGTTCACTAGTAGTCTTATAGTATAAAATTCCTTACAACCTATTGAAATATAATTGAATCCATAATATAATAAATGAAATTCTCAAAAAATTCGATGGAATTTCATAATAATAATAATATGTTATAACTCAAAAATATCCTTCAAATTTTGGGGGATACAAAATTTTCCATACGGGCTTTGAGAAAACCACAGGCCCATTAGTGTCTTATTATGTTAGGTTCGGCCCTATGTAAAAGCTACACGCAAATCATCGGACCCTCAAAATTAGGGTTTGGAAGTTTGCGCAGCGCACTCCTCTTCGCCAGCTTCCGCCGAAACTCCGTCTCCAGAAATGGTACCTCCTAAATTCTCTATGCTTTTGCTTGATGATTGAACTTAAATCACTTCAAGTCTTCATGTTTTTTAGTTCGATCATCTGCCGTTTCGCTTACCTTGCGGTTTGCTTTGGCTTGCCATTTTCATTTCTGGGAAAAAGGTTTTATTATAGCTTCTAGAGGATAATCTTAGGGCGAAATTGAGTTATTCCCTTGTTCACGAGTTTGAATGTTATGCTAATCTGAAAAGGAATCAAGGTTCTGGGATTTAAAATGCAGAATGTTTTTGTTTCTAATGAAATCGTAATAAAATTAATATTTTAATTTTTTTTTGGGTATTAATCAACTGTGTTATTTGAATATCAAATGTAAATGCAATATCTGTCAATTTCCAGTTTGGTCAATGTTATGAATGTGGACAATTTTGTATATTACATATTTGTTACCCCATTATTTCTTCTTTAAAGGAATTGTTAAAAGATAATGCTTCTGTAAAATTGTTGGGATTTTTATTTGCGTTCTCATTGTTATTTGATTTGGCTCTGCGTCTCTTTTGTGTTACCCATGCAAATGGCAATTCAGAAATACTCAAATCTAGAGTCATTTGTGTTTCAAGTGTTATCTAATTCTCTTAAGCTTATCTAGACTAGCTTGGGCTTTGTTTCTATTTATTTCGTCTATTTGAAACTACCCATCTCTTGATCCTGTTGTATTAGAGCAGTGTTTTTGCTTAACATAGCAGACAGGCTAACTGTGTTATTTGAAGTTATGCTACTTACGATTTTTCTTAACGARTTTGTTTGGTTATGTCAATTGTTTGCAGCCGAAGCAGATTCACGAGATTAAGGACTTTCTCCTCACAGCAAGGAGGAAGGATGCTCAATCTGTGAAGATCAAGAAAAGCAAAGATGTGGTGAAGTTCAAGGTTAGATGCTCYAAGTATCTGTATACGCTCTGTGTCTTTGACACCGAGAAGGCCGACAAATTGAAGCAATCCCTTCCACCAGGTCTGTTTTTCTTTATGGCACTTGCACATTATAATTATCACACATTTGGAATATCTTGTATCATTTTTTAGGGTGTATTATAGCATCTCGAGCTCCTTTGATGGGCATAATTAAAATTTTCTTCTATACTCAATCCAATCGAGATCTTGACCCTTACAACAGTTTAGGGCATGTATGCACTCCAATTTTCAATTTCTATTGTTGAAAATAAATTTTGAGAAGTTAATGGTTTTCGTTTTGGTAGATTTGAAATGTTTTGAATGAAAATTGAGAAATGATTAATTGTAATTTTTACTCATAAAAAATGATTCTATTTTTATGAATGTTGTAAAATGGAAAAGTGGGTTTGGAATCAATTCCATACATGCCCTTGGGTTTTCTAATATGCAATACTTTGCCCAGATTTCCAATTGTTTTCATTAAAGAACAACATATCTGGTATCTTTTTGTGTACATCTCTTGTTGGGATTTCTGGATCGAGACATTTTTGTAAGATAATTGGCTGATGAAACGAAGACGTATTTTTAGGTTCTGAAGTAGGAAATATTTGCTTGGATAATGGATAGATTATGTATTTACTTTATTTTGTGTCCAATTTAGATTTGACTGAAATGTTTTTTGTTTTACTTTTGCAGGTTTAAGCGTGCAAGACCTGTGAGGTGGAATGTGCTTTCATTCAGTGAATGTAGAATGTTGACAGATTTCGCGCGAGCTTTTTGATCATTTGTTTGAAAAACTATTTCAATCCCATTTGTAGTGAAAACAAGCTGACAGCTTTGGTTATTAATGTATGCGTTTGAATTTTTAAGATGATAGATGATGATTAAACTTTTATTCTCCGAATGGTTGTCCCAACTTTTTTATATATGATTGGTAAAATCTTAAGATGAATATGTTGAAACTTTATAAGTCACGAGTCAAGTTGTTTCTCTCATTTTCAATACACGAAGCTGTTAACCATTTTGGTTTCATGTGAGTAAATTACGCAAATTATAACGAGTCATAAGATGAATCATGTTAGTCGATCGATCAATATTTTATTTTGCTAGGCCTTTATTTTATAAACCGACATGACTTAACTTTTAAACCACCATTTGGTTATCCATTATCGGTGTAGTTTTCACTTATGTTGTAGAAGGTGAAACAAAAACTGATAGATTGCTTCACTCTTTAACTAATGCTGATTTATATTAGGGTTCATAATTAGAAATTCGAAATTGCACCTAAGGTTGCATCATATTGTCAAATATACAATTGATTTATTTTCGTTAGGTTTACGAAATACATGAAAGCATGCGAAATGCAAACAACAACAAAGCATTTTAAGTCCCGGGAATTAGTCGCAGGCCCTCTATTTTCCGTTTGGTCTTCTATGGAAGATATACGATCTTTTTATCTTGAGAGGATCATATTCGGAAGTATAACCGTAGTATGGTGAAGTGGAAGTGAAACAATTTCTTTAAAAAAAAAACAAACTTTTATGCATAAATTATAATAATTTTAATTATATTTAAAAAAATATTACTTTTTGATTAAAAAAATGTACTCCCTCCGTCCCAAAATGATGGTCATGCGGTTGGTTTCACACAGATTAAGAAATGAGTAGTTTATATAGTTAAGTCATTAATTTAATTAGTATTTTCCAATTATACCCTTATTGAATTTATTAATATCAGTTAATAATTATAAAAATCAGTGTTGGAATTAGTATATTTGTTATTGGAATAGTAAGATTTTGCATTGTAATCATTAATTCTCAACTTACGATGTAGAAAATTAGTATTTCAAGAATATTAATTAAGGATATGTGTAGAAATAAAAAATTAATAATATGTTAAATATTTTAACTGGACTATCTTTGTGTGATGGACGAAAATAGAATACTGAACTATCTTTGTGGGACAGAGTCAAGAATATTAATTAAGGATATGTGTAGAAATAAAAAATTAATAATATGTTAAATATTTTAACTGGACTATCTTTGTGTGATGGACGAAAATAGAATACTGAACTATCTTTGTGGGACAGAGGGAATAACATCTTGTCTCATGGTCGCACAATTAACGAACAAACAACCACCCCCAACCCCAACCACAAGTTGTGTTAGATCATTGATCTTGGATTAAAACCAAATGGGACTTGTGACTCACAATAACAAATGGACAAAAACAAACAAAATGCAAATCCATACGGGCCTTTAGAAAACCACAGGCCCATTAGGGTTTAATGATGTATTGGACCATATATAAAGGCTCCACCCAAATCGTGGGAGCCCAAAAATTAGGGTTTGGAAGTTGGCGCATCATCGATCTTTCTCCAGCATCCGTTGAACCTCCGTCTCCGAAAATGGTACTTTCTCTTCAACTCTTTGTGCATATGCTAGATGATTGAGCTAAAACCGCTTCAAATTTTCATGTTTTTTGTGTTATTATCTGCTGTGACGTTTCCTTTTGCCATTTTCATTTCTGGGGAAGAGGTTTTAATTTTTTAGGCTTGAGAAGATAAATTTCCGGTCAAATGTAGTGATTATTTGTTTATGAATGAGTTAAACTAATAAGAAGGAATTGAGTATCAATCGGATTTAAATATTCAGAACCTATTTCATTCTAATGCAATTATAGTAAGATTTTTTTTTTTTTTTTTTTGCGATTTTTTTAATTGATTCAGCTGTGTTAGTTTGATGCCCAATATAAATGAGTTATCTATTTTGGGTTCTTTTCTTTCAGTTTGGGCAATCTTATGAATGTGCTCAATTATGTATATTATAATCAGTGGACATTTTGGAGGCTCTTATTATGATTATTCAGATCAACTTTGTTTTCTCATCAATTTTGGGCGTGTTTTGCAGCCGAAGCAGATTCATGAGATTAAGGACTTTCTGCTCACAGCTAGGAGAAAGGGTGCTCAGTCTGTGAAGATCAAGAGAAGCAAAGATGTGGTGAAGTTCAAGGTTAGGTGTTCCAAGTATCTGTACACGCTCTGCGTCTTTGACACTGAGAAGGCCGACAAATTGAAGCAATCCCTTCCACCAGGTTTGTTTTACTCGACCGAGTTTACACATTAATCATATATTTTCCGTGATCATTAATCTTTTTCTAATATTAGAAACCTTGTCCGATCTTGACTTTGTTATGAAAGAATTTGAAAAAACCGTATGCGATTTATTGGACCATTTTTTGTGTTGAAATTTTGAATTTCTGGTACCAAACAACATATTTTTCCAGATATTTGCTATGCGATGATAGTACATTTTAGGTTTTGAAGGAGCATTGGTTGGGGAAAGGAAATGTTTGTTGTGATATATTTTCTTTGGTGTTTTGGGGGTATTGGATTCATTATATTCTCTTGATTTTGTGACTTAAGTACGCGATTTAAATGTTTGCTTTACTTTTGCAGGTTTAAGTGTGCAAGAACTGTGAGCTAGAATTTGCTGGGTTGAGCTGAAAGAGATTTTGCTTGTGATTTTTTTTGATCATTTGTTTGACAGAACAAAGACTATTTCGGATGTAGATTTTGGTAATCGACCTAGTTTATGCATTTGGATTTTTAAGATGATGGATGAATATAACGATTGAGTTGCTCTGGTTTTGTCAGGGTCCACGGATGTGGATTCGACTTTAAAACTATGCAGCCGTTGTGACTATTTTTGATGCAAGCGCTATTGAAATTATTTGAATTTTGGAATTTCATTTCGAAAAAATCTAAGTCAGCGTAATTTGTGTACGCATTTGAAATTAATCGGCATATTTCTGAACCTAAGAGATCCAGTTGATTACCCTTTCATGATTGTTTGTTTGGCAAGAAATGTCACGTTGATATGATCACATAATTTCTCTTGTTAAATTTAGTAAACACAAGTCCCAGTTACATAAGTGCATCTTAATAATATATTAATTTGAATGCAAAATAAATGTCGAAAATAAAAGAAAGAATGTAAAACCATTGTATCATTACTCAAATTAGTTCGGGATTTTACTAACTCCAAGTCTGAAGTAGAACTCTTCAAAATAATTGGGAAAACAAATGATAGAACTCTTCAAAATAATGGGAAAATGAATTATCAAGAAAATTGATTTGGGATTAGGTAGTTCTTGATTTACAAGTTTGCGAGGCGAGGGTATTCGACCCGATCCACTGCAATTTCATAATTTCACATATTAGAACACCATTAAATATTCGACCCGATCCACTGCAATTTCATAATTTCACATATTAGAAGACCATTAAACCAGATGAGTCATTCACTCTTATCTATTCCCAATTTATTTAGTAATGGCAACAACATAAAAGATAAGAGATCAAGACGTGAAGAAGAGAAAAAACACAAGTTATTACAACTTTAGTAATGGCAACAACATAAAAGATAAGAGATCAAGACGTGAAGAAGAGAAAAAACACAAGTTATTACAACTTCAGAAAGGCAGCGAAAAAACTATGTTAATTCAAAACTTAATTCTCATCCTCATAATTAGGTACTACACAGTAGTATATAGCCTAAATTAAATGATGTAATTAACTGGATTCTGATATTCGGAATCAATTAAAACTGAGAAAGCTAGCTTCATATCTCATTCCATCTCAGTCGGAAACGAATTTGATGTGTTGTGTCTTCATTGTTTGCCGATAATAATTCAGCAGCAGCTGATGTGGATCAAAATGTTCATACGTGTTATTATTTATTGTGTAAGGTTATTTGTGGTAAGTGACCTCATCACTAGGAGAGGGTGTGCCTCCTGAGGGGTGAGCGAGCTGTTTTATAACCATGGTGAGATGGGCGAACAAGTTTTTGAGGGATTGCGATCTCTTATGATTTGGGTTGTGTATTTGAGCTCGGTTAGGGGCTTTTGGAATGATAAGCCTGTGGGCTTATAATGAATAGATTGTATGATTCTTGATGGGCTGTATGATGGGCCCCGATTTGTTGTATTAAAGAAATTTGCTATATATTGGAACTTAATATATGGGAAGAATCCTAACGTGAATTGGTTGTAGGATTGTATTATGAATAGAAGTATGGTTATAGAAGGTAACTCTAGATTGTGAGAAAATTTCTCCTATCTCTATATAAAGGGGCGTGTGCCTCTCATTATGAATCTAAGTTAATATCGTTTAACTGCACTATTATTATTGAGAAATATCGATTGACAATTCCGCTTATTGACTTGAGCGTCGGAGGGTCTTAACGGGTGGGACTCCGACCCGTCGAGACGCTGTTTTGCGGTACCATCCAGGTCGCTGGGAGGTTTCAAGAAGAGCTTAACAGGTCGCAGCGACATTCTTGGAGGCTCTTTCAGGTCGCTGATCTCTTCTGAGATTAGTACCCCCTTTATTTGGTAGCCCAACTTTTTGGACATATCAAATTGGCGCCGTCTGTGGGAAAGAGGGATATCGAGTCTTTGAGCGGAAGGCGTGAGAATTTCCATACACAAACCATGAAGGATACTAACATAATCCCGAAAACCTTGCACTATGGTTCTGGATCAAACAACAACAACAAGAAGAAGAACAAAGGAAGAGACATTAATGAACACGAGACACCAAAGGATGGGCAAACACCTTCTCGAGTGGATCCGGCGATTGTAGGCGCTACTAATACACCACCGCCTTCCCCCAGAAAACAGGACGGGAAGAGACTATTGTCCGATCTTGAAAAAGATCCGATGGAGGTGCAGAAGACAGCTCGGGAGGAGACGGAGGACGAAGAAGATCTACCCAACGATAAATCCAGTCAACAAAAGAAGGAATTCTTAGAAGGGTTAATGGATTTTGTACCTCTGGAAAAGCAAGAGGAGCTGTTTAAGTTTCTAGCAAGCGGATGGATGCTGAAAAGGAGAAGGGCAACAAAAAAGATGACGAACAAGAGGAAATATCGGCGACTCAAGTGGCAAAACTGAATGAGAGGTCTCTTTCTAAAAGGCTGGCTCAGAAAAGAGGACGGGATAAGAAGAAAGAGGAAGATACGTCTAGCTCGGCCTCATCCATAGATTCTCATGCTCGAGATCGTAAAGAGAAAGGTATAAAGATACAACGAAATCATTATAAGCGTAGAGGTCGCCGACACAGCAAACAAGACTATAGAAGTGAAGCTAATAGTTCAGATACGGGATTTTCGGCGAAAACCAAAAAGAGCGTTAGCAGATTTAAAGAAGGGAAGGCAGAAAGTGAAATAGGGCCACATAACAAGGTCTTCCGAGATTTGCAAGAGGCCATGTTGAAATTACAAAAGAAAGTAGATGGTGAAAATTTAGATGGGGAAGAGGGACACCCATTCTCCGAAGATATGATGCATGCAACAATGCCCCGAAATTATAAGGCGTTAGAGTTACAATATAAAGGAACTACAAATCCAATCGAGCACTTACAACTTTTTGAGAACGCAAGGATGTTACATAGCTATACAGATGTTGTGGCATGCTGAGCTTTTGTGTTCATCCTGAGGGGAATCGCGCAAAATTGGTTTTATCAGCTACCACGTGGAAAGATTACTAGTTATTCGGTATTGCGAGCTGCCCTTTTAAAATAATTCTCCAGTGTGAGGCAGAGTATGAAAACAGCGCAGTCACTTTTTACCATGGTACAGCGACCTAACGAGACGCTAAAGCAATATGTTAACAGGTTCACTAGTGCCACTTTGGAGGTACCCACAGCCACTGATGAGATGAGGGCTGGAGCTCTACACCAGGGGTTGAGAAGAGAAGGTTTACGTAAATCTCTGGTCAAGAAAGAGGCGCGAACCTATGATGAGGTTCTTGCGAGATGTCATAAATATGTGCAGGTAGAGGAAGCTGAAGAGGAACATAGAGCGCGCTTTGGCAGGTAGGTCGCAGATACTGGGGACGGTGGATCTAGAAGAGAGCCGCGAAGAGAATCAAGACGAATAGTACGCGGGCTCGTGAACTCGAGCTCCGCGATTAACAAGAGTCCGGAGCGAGCTGAGCGATATTGGAGGGAGGACAATTTTACACCGCTAATATACCCGCGAGCTAAAATATTTACTATTATGGAGCAATCGGTACCTGATACTATAAGATGGCCAGAAGATCGTACGCCGATCCCCACGAATCCCATGAGTAATGTTTTTTGTCATTTTCATAATAATTATGGACATTATACTAAACGTTGCAGGCATATCAAAGCAGAGATAGAGAGACTTATAAAAGCAGGACAGTTAAAGGAAGTGATTTACAAGGAGAGAGAAGTGAAGAAACAGGGACAACCACTGCCTCTCCCACCGCCGGAGACTCCACCCCACCAGCAGGTCACAAAACCGCGACAGTAGGGGAACCAAAGACGTGAGGGCCCACGAGAAAATAGAGGGAGAATAAATATGATTTCAGGGGTACCGACGGATGGTGATTCAAATAAGGCACGCCGAAAACATACTAAGTCAGCTCGACCAGGAACATGGGAGGTCGCTAGCGTAAGTCGCCAATCACAAGTTATAGGGCCGATCATCTCTTTTGGACCCAATGATCGGCACAGGCTGCAGGAAAATCATAGTGACGCATTGGTGATCGAAGCTGAGATCGCAGGATATGATGTAGGCAGGATTTTTGTAGATAATGGAAGTTCCATAAATATTATATATACGGACTGTCTTGAACAAATGGAGATTGAAAAAAGATCGGTAAATACTTCTATATATGCTTTTAATGGTGCACAGGTTAGTACCGAAGGCGAGCTGATGCTGCAGGTTGTACTGGGGAAAGATGAATTACGAGTGGAAAAGAATTTAAAGTTTTTGATTATTCGAGGAGGTTCAGCCTATAATGCTATATTAGGGCGGTCTGCTCTCAACGCGTTCCAGGCCATAACATCTACTTATCACATGAGCATCAAATATCCCGTGGGTGACAAAGTAGGGGAGATCGTTGCACAACAGCAGGTCACAGGATCATGTTATCAACTGGCAGTGAAGAAGGGGCTGGTGGAAAATAAGCGAGAAAGGGACAACGAACAACTTGAGGGAGTACTTAATGCAAAGAAAATAAGAGAGCAAGAGAACTCGGTTCAACCAAATGAAGAGCTAATGGAGATTTCGTTGGAGGCAGATCACCCTGAATACACTACAAGGGTGGGGACCCTAATGCCTGAAGCATTGAAGGACGAATTGATTGAGTTATTGAGGGAATTTTGAGATATATTTGTGTTTGGTGATGGAGAGTTAACTGGAGTGTCTCCATAGGTCGCGCATCATCATTTGAATGCGGATCCGGAGGCGAGGTCGGTAAAACAGAAAAGAAGACACTTTGGTCCGAAATTGGATAAAGTAATTGAAGAAGAGGTGCAGAAATTGTTGAAAGATGGCCATATAAGGGAGATTCAGTTTCTGGAGTATTTATCTAATGTTGTGATGGTGCCGAAACCCGCGAAAAAGTGGAGGATGTGTGTAGATTTCCGCGACCTAAATAAAGCTTGTCCGAAGGATCATTATCCTTTACCGCGAATCGATCAACTAGTGGACTCTACCTCGGGATGCGAGCTATTGAGTATGATGGATGCTTTAAAGGGATATCATCAAATACCTCTTGTAAAGGAAGACCAACCCAAAGTGAGTTTTGTCACTTCTACAGGTACGTATTGTTTTGTGTCCATGCCCTTTGGCTTGAAGAATGTAGGGGCGACGTACCAGAGGCTGGTAGATCGTATGTTAAAGACCTACTGGGGTCTACCATGGAGGTGTACGTTGATGATATGCTGGTACAGAGTAGAAAGGCGGAGTCTCATGTGGGAGATTTGAGAAAGACGTTCGATATATTAAGGCAGTACGGGATGAAGCTCAATCCAAAGAAATGTGCGGTTGGTGTTCGGTCGGGCAAGTTTTTAGGATACATGGTGATAGAGCGAGGGATTGAAGTTAATCCAGAGAAGGTGAGAGCTATTTTGGAGATGTCACATCCTCGGACAGTACGAGATGTTCAGGTACTTACAGGTCGGATGGCAAGTCTTAGCCGCTTTATTTCCAGGTCGGCAGAGAGAGGCGTCCCATTTTTCAGGGCACTTCGGAAGGGGTCCAAGTTTGAGTGGACAAAAGAAGCTGCTGATGCATTTGAGTAGTTGAAGAAGTATTTGGCGGAAATACCACTGTTAACCAAGCCAATGTCAGGAAGGATCTGATTTTATACATATCCGTAGGGGAGGTCGTTGTGAGCTCGGTGCTGATAAGGGAAGAAGCGGGCATGAAAAATCCCATCTATTATATTAGTAGGATGCTACATGGGGCCGAGTTAAAATACACCGAGTTGGAGAAAGGAGGTTGTGCATTGGTGTGTACAGCGAGGAAGTTAAGACCTTATTTTTTGAGCCACAAGGTGAAGGTACGTACTAATTGATCGATAATTTCTCGACGCTCTAGAAATCGTCTCCGCAATAGTACGGAGTCGACTGTAGGTGCGGTGAGTTGTCCCGAGTCGTGTCTCTCGAGGATGGATGTAATTGGCTGTCGGTTTTCTTTATCGTTCTTATCGTCGGTTTTGCTAAAACTAATTTAACCCTAGAAAGCGATAATCATTTTTTTTGGTTTCTTATAACTAAGATTGAAATTGAAAATTTAAGATTTAAAAACATTAAAACATTTAAAGGAAATTAAAGCTTATATTAAAAACGATCAATTTAAACCAATTAACTTATTAAAAACTTAATTATTTGAAATTAGTAAAATGGAGGGAAAATTAAAGTCAACTTATTTGAATAAGTCAACATAAGCACTTAACAATAATTAAGGGTTTTAAAGGAAGATCTTTAACAACTTATACTAAATTAGAAATTGATTGCAACTTAATAACTTAAAAGCATAAGTTCATAAGCTAGGAAGCTAGAAAATAAAGATAGAGATTTTAAATGATCAAAACAACCACAAGCAAGAATCAAACTTCAACACAAGATCAAGATAAAATAACATGGAATTAAAGGAAAGAAGTTACCAAATGTACTTGATTACACTAAAGCTTGAAAGCTGGTAGATTCTTCACAAATGAAACTTAAAACAAAGCTTGAAGATGAAACAACTAAGATCTTAACTTAACTAATCTATATCTAATTACTAGAATTTATAGGAATTAAAACTAATTAAAAAGATGAAAAGCCAAAGGTTTTCTGAAGTTGGAGAGCTTCTTGGGGAAGAAAGCCACTCTGGAGCAAGTTGTCTCTTGAAATGACGTATGATTGCTTAAATCTTCAAAAATCTGCTTTTCAGTCGATCGACTGAGGAAAAGCAGTCGATTGACTGCAGTCGATCGGACTTGTTGGCTGTCGATCGACTGCTGTGTCGAATTGGCCAAAAGCCCTGTAATTCAGTCGATCTAGGGGCACCAGTCGATCGACGGCAGTCGATCGACTGCCATGTCAAAAACGCCAAAATGTCGCTGGAATTCAGTCGATTTTGGGGGGTTTCAGTCGATCGACCAGATATGCAGTCGATCGACTGAACATCCAGTCGATCGACTGGATTCCAGCTTCTGGCTCGATTTCTCGTTCTTTTCGCGTCCGCCGGTTTGTCGAACCTTGTCCGTTGCGCTTCCTTGCTTTGTCCGTCCATTCCCGAGTCGAGTATCAACGATCCCAAACGAGCGTGGGCCCCGCTTGGACGTCCTACGGCCAAGAAAAAAACGGAAACGTGAAAAACTACAAAAATTAATAACAAAACGTACAAAAACTAAGAAAAACTAGAAATACGAAAAACGGCCAACCCGACTCCTAAAGCAACAAAAAGCAAGCGAAAAACACGCAACGTGAAACAAAAACGATAATGAAAATATGTACAAAAAGATGCAAATCACTAATCTAGCTCTCAAGCAGGTTCTGGGCAATCCCAATGTATCCGGGAGGCTGGTGAAGTGGGCCATGGAGCTGAGTGAGTATGATGTAGTTTATGAGTCGAGGATGTCTATCAAAGCCCAGGTGTTAGCAATTTTTTTGCAGGAAATAGCAGGACCTACTGAGGCAGCTGAGGAAGTGAAGGCAAGGGCGTTATACACAGATGGCTCGACTATGGCATCAAGAGCTGGGATGGATATTGTGTTAACCAGCCCAGAAGGAGAAAATCTGGAGTTTGCAATCAAGTTGGGATTTAAAGCATCTAATAATGAAACGAAATATGAAGTTGTGTTGCAGGGTGTCAAGATGGCGAGCGACCTTGGAGCATGAAGGGTGTGTGCATATACCAACTCCCAGTTGGTAGCTTGTTAGTTTAGTGGGTCTTTTGGAGCGAAGGAGGGAGAAGAGAGGATAACAACAAGAGATGCCCGAGTAGCAGCTCGCTTTTGTGTGATAAATGAAGAGTTATATAAGAGATCACGCTTTGGTCCTTTCTTGAAGTGTCTAGCCGTAGAACGTGGAGGGGAAGTATTGAGAGAGATACATGAGGGCTATTGCGGTAATCACACGAAGGAAAAGGCTTTGGTGAGTATAACATTGCGAGCTGGTTTCTTTTGGCCATGGATGAAAAACATGGCCAACGAGCTGGTTCGAAAGTGCAAAAAGTGTCAGATGCATGCTCCGGTTATTCACATACCGTCTGAGGAGATGATGGTTATGAGTTCACCATGCCCATTTGCACAATGGGGAATTGATATTGTGGTCCTTTCCAAGAACCCCGAGTAATAAAGAGCACTTAGTGGTGGCGATCGATTACTTTACAAAGTGGGTGGAGGCCGAAGCAGTCACGGGGATCAGCGAGCAGCATATAATGGATTTTATTTTTGATAACATATTTTGCAGGTACGGAGTACCCCGTGTGTTGGTGTCGGACAATGGGACTCAGTTTAATGGCAGGAAGATTCAGAAATTGTGCAAGGAGATGGGAATGAAATAGCGATTTGCCTCTGTAGCACACCCGCAAACTAATGGGCAGGTAGAGGTCACTAACCAGATAATCGTGCAGGGGCTTAAGTTGCGGTTGGAAAAAGCTGGCGGGCTTTGGGAGGAAGAGCTCGCGTCGGTATTATGAGCTTATCGAACGACTCCCTGAACTACCACAGGGGAATCACCTTTCAGCTTGGCTTACGGGATGGATGCGGTAATCCCAGCGGAAATAGTGGGGAGTTCACAACGATTTGAGGCTTTTAATGTGGAGGAAAATGAGAAACTAGCTCGAGCGGCGGTTGAAACGATTGATAAAATAAGGGAGCGGGCTGCAGCTCGGGTCGAACAATATAAACAGAGAGTACAAGTTGCTTTTAATAAGCGGGTTAAACATCGTTATTTTCAGGTTGGCGATCTAGTATGGAAGAGGGCCGATGCTCTACATATGGTTAAGAAGTTGGAGCTAAATTGGATTGGGCCGTTCAAAATCAAAAAGGTGTTGCGAGGAGGAGCGTACATTCTTGAAAATGCAGCCGGATAGGTTCTCCCTCGAAGTTGGAATGTGTGTCATTTAAAAAGATATTATGCTTGAAGATGTTTTATGTTTAGTTTGGATGCTTTTGTTAGGTCGGTATGCATGAAGATGTTTCATGTTTAGTTCCGACGCTTTTGTTAGGTCGGTATGATATTTTTATGATTAAAACCTAATGTTTTGATGAAGATTTTATGATAATGGATAACCCTCGACGTTTTTATTAAATTGTTTATTTGTGAAAGCCTGTGTGGCATGTTTGTGAAAGCCTGTGTAGCGAGCTTGTGAAAGCCTGTGTGGCATGTTTGTAAAAGCCTGTGTGGCGAGCTTGTGAAAGCCTGTGTGGCATGTTTGTGAAAGCCTGTGTGGCATGTTTGTAAAATCCTGTGTGGCGAGCTTGTGAAAGCCTGTGTGGCATGTTTTTTAAAAGCTTGTGTGGCGAGCTTGTGAAAGCCTATGTAGCATGTTTGTGAAAGCCTGTGTGGCGAGCTTGTGAAAGCCTGTGTGGCGATTTTGTGAAAGCCTGTGTGGCATGTTTGTTAAAGCCTGTGTGGCGAGCTTGTGAAAGCCTGTGTGGCATGTTTGTAAAAGGCCTGTGTGGCGAGCTTGTGAAAGCCTGTGTGGCATGTTTGTGAAAGTCTGTGTGGCATGTTTGTGTAAGCCTGTGTGGCGAGTTTGTGAAAGCCTGTGTGTCATGTTTGTGAAAGCCTGTGTGGCGAGCTTGTAAAAGCCTGTGTGGCATGTTTATGAAAGCCTGTGTGGCATGTTTGTGAAAGCCTGTGTGGCGAGCTTGTAAAATTCTGTGTGGATGATTTGTGAAATTTTGTGTGGATGTTTGCACGGTGCGGGAGTGGATAACGCCAAGATTTTTAGGACCGAAAGGTACTACTCCCGATCCAGCGAGCTAATGAACAGTTAATTTGTGTGTGGTAAGTGTTGTTGGAAAATATGACCTGGGAATTGCAAGTATTTTTCTCACAGGTTACTCGAGGAAGCAAATGAAATAACAATGTTTTGATAATCTATGTTGTTTTTAGGGTCAAGTAATGGTAATGTTATACGAACTGCTTTGTGTTTGAATGAATATATTGTTTTATACCTCAGTTTTGTTTTTCAGGTTGGATGATTATGGCGTCTAACTCGTTTTAATTTTTAGAACAGGGATTACATGAGTTAGTGCATGACTAGTTTTATTAACTTATGGTTGGATATGCTAAGATGTTTTACTGCGCGATTATGTGTAAATATAAATTAGGGTAGATATTAAACACTGGCTAAACATTCGTAATTATGAAATATATAATTCGAGCTACAAGGATAGTTATGCTAGACAGTTTTTTCAGTCGAGGTCTCTGCAGAAGGGTTTAGCATGATGGGCGTAGGCTCAGGCAGCAGGTCATCCAGCGGCGTCTCTAACTCAGCATGTAGGCTGCTGGAGATAACAGCACAGCTCTGGCAAGACAGCCACCATTTTTCATCGATTGGCTGTCTCCAATCGCCCTTGAAGCTGCTGAAAGGCTCTAACTTGTTGATGAAAGCTTTAATGTCAGGTGTGTAGGAGGTGATGTTGATAGCATCCAGTTCTTCTTTGACCATATCGCCAACCTTGAACAGCCATTCTTGGGCGCCAGCAGCCATCAGACCGAAGTAGATAGAGGACATCTCATACGCTTGCACCAGCTCTTAACGATACGCCTCAAGGAACTTCCTGCCGTTTGGGCTAGTGAGGAAGGTGCGATGACCTTCGGATTTACCTTCTTCGCGAGCCGTCTTCACTTGTAGTTGAAGTCCCCAATTTTGCAGTTTCAGCTCGTCAGTCTGTTTTTGTCCGTCTTTGAGCTCCTCCACTTGCTTTTGGATATTCTTTAGTTCATTGTCTCGGCGAGCTACCTCTTCCTTCATCTCGTTGTCTCTACGGGCTACCTCATCCTTTAAACTACTCACTTGACTCTTCAGGATAAGTATTTCCTCCTCGCGAGCTTTTAGTAATTTGAGTGCTCCGTCGAGTTCTCCTTGAGTTAGTGAGAGTTGGCGCGTTTGTTTCTCCGTACGTGCAGATAGTTCGTCGCAGGTCTTTTGTAATTCACTCTCTGCAGATCGCGTTATTAATTCTTCAGAGAGCTTAGAGATGAAGGGACTCAGCTGCATCATAATGTTTTGTGAATATTTATAAATATTATATATAATGAAAAAGGGGGTTCTTTAATAGATACCTGTTTGATTACGTGCTCATTGAGAAGGGTTTTTACGTCTGCAGCTTTGTCGCATTTATTTAATGACCTGCTCAGTTCGGATGTAGAGGTGGCGGCTGTGAGGCCTTTGCGAAGGCGGGGACGTTTTGATTTTGGAGGGCTCGGGCTGGCAGCTTTTGGGACTTCAAGAACTTCAGGAGCCTCTGTTTCGGGATCTAGAGGTCGCTTTCCTTTGCTTTTAGCGGATCACCTCAGCGATTGAACTTCCTCCTCATCATCGGTTCCCTTGTCCAAATTGGCGCGAGAGGAAGGTGGTTGAGCTGCGGGCTGAGCTGAAGGTTGGGCAGTAGACTTTTTCTGGGTTTCCTCGGAGCTGGATGCGGCACAGCTGTTGATAAAGGCCACTGCAACGGATAGAGAGAGGATTAGTGATCAGTTATCATGATATAAGATGATACATTTATAGGACCTAAAATACCTACCAAATTCTTGTTCGGTGATGGCGAATTCTGGTTCAATCGGGCGGGAATCAATGCCCACGTAACGGAACATGTCAGATCGACTGGTCAGGAGTACCACGTCGAAAGGGCGTTTGCTCCATTCCACGAGCTGATCAGAGTATTTTTTGTATATATGGGGGTTTTCTTTGGGAGTAGGCGGTTTGTATTGCTTGGGGGTGCGATTTTGTAGCTCGGTTATAAAAGGCCATTTGTCTGTATTATGGATGAAGAAGAAATTTTTCCTCCACTCGGGGACTTTATTGGGGGGATTTATCAGAAAGCGAGCTAGTCTTGAACGAGAGAAAAGATAGAAAGAGTTTTGTTGGAATTTTATTTGGAAGCAGAAATGGAAGAAGCCTGCGTCGGGCTGGGTATTATAATACTTACATAATATGAGATATCCGGCTAGGAATTTCATGGAGTTAGGGGTTAGTTGTAAAGGGGAAATTTTGTACAGGTCGGCTATTTGGAGGTAGAATGGATGAGCCGGGAATCTAAATCCTGCTACCAGTAGGGTATCAAATAGGGTGATGTGATTAGGAGGAGGTCGAAGGGGATCTGCCTACGGGCTGTCAGGTAAGATCATCTTAGCAGACTTGGGAAGGTTGAGGATTCTTTTAAATTTTTCTAATTTCTTGGTGTTGGGGAGTAACCAGTAGTTGTGTTTGACCTCTTTGGTTGTGCGCGATGAAGAAGGGAGGTCGTCAATAGAAAGGGAGTGCGCTATAATTACTGGGTTTTCCCTAAAGTGCTCGCAGGAGGGAGGACTGTCAGGTTTGGGTAATGGGATGCCTTCTGGGATGGGTGTATGACTTATTTGTGCGGAAGAAGAGGTTTCTGGGATATTGTGTAATAAGGCTTGGGTTTCCATGTGGGCTCTGGTTTGGTCCTGGAGTTCCGACCACTCGACGTCACCTTCTGTCTCGTCACGGAGGCCGGAGGAAGGTAATAGTGGTTGTTTCTGTCTTATTTCTATGATGAAAGGGTTTTCAGGAGGACTGGAATCCGGGGAGAGAGGAGAGTTTCGTGAATTGTTGTGCGGGGGTGCTATTTTCATTACAATTTTATAAATTTGGGGAAGGGATGACATAAAATAAATATATCTCAGCAGGTGTAGTTATAAAATTGACAGTGTGATTAAATTATTGCAAAGAAGAGATCTGGGGACTTACACATTTTTGATGCTTTGTGGGACCATCCAAGTCGCTGGGAGGTTTCAAGAAGAGCTTAACAGGTCGCTGCGACATTCTTGGAGGCTCTTTCAGGTCGCTGATCTCTTTTGAGATTAGTACCCCTTTTATTTGGTAGCCTAACTTTTTGGACATATCAGCAGCACAATATTCTAACAAACTTGTCCCCTGAATTTGAAGCCATTGTCTTATGTACTCGTCAAAAGTCTCCATGCTTACATCCTCCAAATCCTGTTGCCATAAGTAGTGCCTTTTTTCTCTCTCCGTTATGAGCATCTCACACACAAACTCATCGAGTTCATTTTGTTCAAACTGGCATAGGTACTTGGGATCTACATACACGTAACATCCGTATAAGTATTTTGGACGACAGATTCAGAAGAGTTCATTTAGAAAAGCCAAAAGAGATGCCATTGAATAATAACTTGAAATCAAGTGCAAGTGCTCCACGACTAGTGGTTTATACAAACCACCACTACATGGGTTGTCTGGTTGTACAATGGACATCCAAGCTTATACCCGATTTCCACTCATGACTTGAAGTTGTTGTAAAAGAGAATATTGACGACAGAGAATCGGTCGAATATTTAAAATAAATCAAGTTTGGGGCATCGATAGTACCCATTATCATAATCCCCTCGTGACTATAATCGTCGATGATCAAGTGCTTAACCGAACGACTTGACAGATGGAATTCTTCGAAGCCATAGCATATTTTGAGTTTCAAGTATTCGAGACATGGCATGTTACGTGAAAATAAGTCAAACGACTCGCTACACAGTCGCATACTAGTCAGACATAAAGACTTGAGATTCGGGAACACGTTATCTCGGTGGTGCAACCAAATGGGACATCCCACAAGTTTTATGATTTCAATATTAGTATTTGGGAAGTCGATTTCAATTCTATTGAAAATCATGAGATCAAAGTATTTGAGAATGAGAAGTTTATCCATTTATCTTAACCGACTTAGAACCAAAACACTGCATCTTCACACTAAAATTATGTATAGAATGATTGTGATCATGGTACTTTTGTAACGTCTTGTCAAGAACGGACGGAGTGTTTTTGTATTTCCTCGGAAGTCAAGAAAGTTGAGATTGGGGCAAGTAGGGCCCAGATAACGCCATGATTTGGATAATACACAAGTTTGAATTGCACTCTTTAGGGAGAGGAAATAGAGTATGTGATGCAATAAACCCTACACTCTATTTTATGATTGAGTTTAGCTTTTTTCACCCCAAAGTTTAAGTCTACCCGTTTATAAGGGATTTGACCGCTTAGGCCAAAAGAAAAATAATCTTCTATCTAAACCAAATGTGTTTTCATATATCTCATTTTCAAATTTAACTCTTATAAGTATACATTATAAATTTATACTTGTCGAACTAAACTAATACCGGCCACCTTCTGATAATTCCTAATTTCACCAAATAAACCACTTCCACACGAAAATAATTTCCCATTTTCAAATAATCCCCCAAATTTTACTCTTATCCTTATCAATATCAATAAAGATGATAAGTTGTTCTCTGATACCATTCAGTGTTAAAGTGCCATTAATTTCATACTCTCTCCATTTTTAATTTCATACTACACAATTGTTATAAATTTGATTTATTCTAATTAAATATTGTAAATTAGATTTATTCTAATTAATTGGTACAACAATAATTCGTGTTAACGAATAGTATAAGCTCGTTCTATGTGTCGTGTAGATAATTATAGCCTTTTGAATTTCTCAAATCCATTTATTGGTGAGTGAGAAATGGTGTTTGGAAATTGGATAGATGCTTTTAAGCCTTATTGTTTATCCCACATTGATAGTTATCCAATGTGGAAGGGGTTTAAAAGTGTTTAACTTTTAATGATTGGACATCAAGTGGGTCTAGTGGGTTGTGTGGAATTTGTGTAAACGAAGTTCACGCGGGCTCTTGGACTTGGGTTCGCCAGTCCGCCTTCGGCGAAGCCGATGGCGGATCCGAGCCCGAGCCCGGGACTTGGGCAATTGGTCCGAATTGACTGGTCCGTGTGGAGTCCGGGTTCTGTTTCAACCCTGGCTAACCTTTTAGCCACGTGTGATTTTTGACCCCAGGTTTATTTTGTAAACTCCTGACCGTTTCGTAACGGCTGGCACCTGACCAGTCAGACGTTTTCAAACTTTTGAAATTGAAACAGCAACGTATCTGCACGCAGAACTCGTCCAGGTTCATGCTTGATAAAGCTGACTGTTTGAACGCCATCAAAGGATGTCTTAATTGGCAGCTGTAACCCTAATTTGAACCCCTATAAAAGGGTGAGACTCCTGCATTTGTTTCACACTTTCCATACTTAAGAAAATCACCTGAGATAAACAAAGAACTCCCAGCATACTGTATTATCATATATTTCGATTTTTGCACTCAAGTTTTATATATATAGCTCAGTTCGTTTTCAACCAGTTCGCCGGAGCTCTGGTATTAACGGTGCTGTTATACCAGAGACGTAAGTCGTTTTATCTTTGGGAACGATTTACCGAAACCGAAGGACACTATCGGGGCAAATTCATTTTGCGGACAGAGAATTAATTCTCGACTCGACTTCTTTATTTTCTTTGATTTATTTTTCCAGTTTTAGTGTTTATTACAATTCCCAGTTACTTATCGGTTTATTGTAACTATTCCAACAACAATTCCCCCTGGAAGTGGATTTCATACTTAGAAGAAAATTAAAAATTATAAAGAACAGGCACATTTCTTTATAAACATCCATGTATTATACGAGATTTATAAAAAACTAAATATAAAAGATATTTGTGAAAATTGCAAAATTTAAAAATTTAAGATACAAAATTAAAAAGATGTGTTCTCAACTCGTGTCTTATTCAATTTTTAATTATTATAATTATTAATTAATATTATATTTTAATATTTAGATTAAACTTGTTAATAATTAATAAATTATTATTAATTTATTTTTTTTATTTAGATTTAGTTCATTATTAATATTTAGTTACATACTCCAATTATTGCAAATATATCATAATTACCTATACATAATATTTAAATCTTCAATATAAATTATTTCAAGTTTTATTATAAATACAATTTATTTAATTATTTTCATAAATAAGTTTTTTTTTGTACTTAAAATTATTTCATATGTATATCTTTTAATTAAAATAATTAATTTAATATTTTTATACTAATTATGTATGACTTATTTATAGTTTTATATTAGGAGTATAAAAGAAGATTATTGAATTAGACAAAATATAATAAAAGAAAACTATTAAGTTAGGCTAAATAAAAAAAACAAAAAAACTAGGCAAGATACAAGAAAAAAACTAAATTAGGTATATATTAGGTTCGGATAACTCACAAGTAACTGAATCACCAAATTTTTTTACTATCCAAGCAAAGCATGCGAAGTAGAACCATAGATTATGAGGATTTTGCATTAATATATACTTGTTTAGCATCCGTGTATTAGACGAGACTTATAAAAATAAATATATAAAATACTTGTGATAATTACAGAATTTTAAACTTAAAATAAAAAATTAAAATAATGTATTTTCAACTTGTGCCTTGTATATGTCTAATGTATTTATTAGTTATTATAAATATTAAATAATTTTATTCTTGATTTTTAAATTAAGTTCATTATTAATCTTAGTTACATACTTACAAAAATTTAAAAAGCGTCACATTCTAAACCCGTGATTATATTTGTTTTATTATTAATTATTATTAAATTATTTTATATATTAATGTTTAGAATAAATTCGTTAATAATTATTAGTTAAATTCATACTCTCAACTCGTGTCGCATTGTACCGGTGACTAATCAATGTTTATTAATTATTCATATATAATTTAATATCTTTATATTTAAATTGAATACATTACTGATATTTAGTTAAATACTTAAATTATTGTAAATAACTCATATTTCTCCTATATAGAATATTTGAAACTCTAAAAAATATTATTTTAAAATCTATTGTCAATAAAACTTATTTAATTATATTTATAATAATGTTTTTTTTTGTAATTAAAATTATTTCATATGTAGTTTGCCTTTTAATTAAAATAATTTAGATCTTATCTACCAATTATATATGATTTATTTATATTTCTATATTAGGAGAATCAAATGACAGTATTGAATAAGGAGAAATATAATAAAAGAATTAAATTAGGTAAGATACGATAAAAAGAAAAGTATTAAATTAGGTAAATATTAGACTCGGATGACACATAAGCAAATAAAGTACCAAAATTTTTTATTTGTCAAATGAAGCATACGAAACACACATAGGTTAAGAAAAGTATTAAATTAGTTAAATATTAGGCTCGCATGACACATAAGCAAATAAAGCTACTAAATTTTTTTATTTGTCAAATGAAAGCATACGAAACGAACTCATAGGTTAGAATATTTTACATTAACTATATAGGGCGTGATGTGTTATGGATGCCGCTAACGAAGATTACTAAATTTGTTTACCTATGCTATTTACGATTTACTTAAAATTTGCTTATGTATGCCATTAATATAGAATCATCCAAAGTGAG
>BMAC01000406.1:42906-54497 GCA_014905375.1 Phtheirospermum japonicum
CTCACTTTGGATGATTCTATATTAATGGCATACATAAGCAAATTTTAAGTAATTCGTAAATAGCATAGGTAAACAAATTTAGTAATCTTCGTTAGCGGCATCCATAACACATCACGCCCTATATAGTTAATGTAAAATATTCTAACCTATGAGTTCGTTTCGTATGCTTTCATTTGACAAATAAAAAAATTTAGTAGCTTTTGAATAAATTTTTGTGAATTTATTTTTTGAATAATTTTATTATTTTAATTTTCGACAGCCAAATTTTCGAATAAACAGAACATCCTTACACGTTCTTAAAATCGCGAAAGTATTGATCTTTTATTCCAGATTTGCATACATAATCTTGTTTTTCAGATTCTGTAAAATATAGTTCTGTTCTTTATTCAAGAACTTAACCTCAGAGATATATTAATTTCTCTATTGTTTAAAAGTTGAATATAGTTATATTTTTTATATTTCACAGTATATATAAATTTGCAGTATATAACTTTTTTTCTTTTTTAAGTTTTGAAATTTGTATATGTCAATTTACTTATTACTTAATTTAAGTTTCAAAATCTTTCACAGTAATGTGAAACAACTTTCATACAAGGATATAAATTCATGGAACTGTAATATTATGGGAAACATATTCGACAAATTAAGCAAAAATCATGGAACAGAAACTTTGAAATCAGCCTAAATATAAATTCGAATATATCTTAAATTATTTTCTAAAAATAAATTCCGAGATTAATTTTTTTAATAAGTTGATTTATTTGAATAAATATTAGATTTGATTTATAAATACATTAGTAACAGATACTTATTAATTAATTTAAGTTTCGAAAATTAAAAAATATTTATGGAACAACTTTCATAAAAAGATAAACGTTTGGAAACATATTCAACAAGTTTACAGAAAATCATGGAATTGTAATAATGAAATCTACCTAAATATAAATTCTCATATATCTTAAACTACTTTCTTAACATAAATTTCGATATTTAATTTTTTAAATAAGTTGATTTATTTATTTTGTAATAAAGATTAGATTTGATATTGTTAAAAGTAATGATCAACTAATTAAAAGGAATTATTAACAATTATCAAAAAATAATAAAGGAATAATCTAATTTAGAAAAAAAAATTTAATTTACTTACCAAATTTAATTAATTGATTAACAAAAAATTAGTTGATTGACACTAATATTTGCATCATAGTTTTGTGGAATTCATTAAACTTTACGCCAACAATATATTCAATCTCAAATAAATACTTAATAGAACCAACATTGAGGATAATTTACAATTAATTTGGTTAATCAATTTATGAATTGACACTGGTTTTCATATTTACATGTACTCAATAAATTAATTTATATATATATATATATATATATATATGTGTGTGTGTGTGTGTGTGTGTGTGTGTGTGTGTGTGTGTGTGTGTCTAAAGTTGATAAAAAATCATTAAGATATTGTATCTAAAGTTTAATATATTAATTTAATGAAATCAATACTTAAGATATTATTATTATTATTATATTATTTATATTGCTATTAAAAATATAATTAACTTATTTCTTTATAGACAAATAAATGAATAAATTTCAAATTATAATTAGTACATCAAAACTTATTATTATTATAGATTGCAATATTTTATTAAATTTCTAGATTTAGATTGACAAGTACGCCTATTAAATGCATATAGAAAAATTAAGCAAGCTAATTTTTATATTAACTGTAAGATTCTAGCAAATACATAAAAGATAATCAAATTAATTGAATTGTATGTTAATTGCAATTTCAAAATCACTTACCATCAAGTATTAAAAATGATTTGGTTGGTTGATTTTACCATATTCGAAAAAAATATTTATATGTTAAAGTTGATTAGTTAATATACTATAAAAAAAAATCATTAAGATATTGTATCTAAGTTTAATATATTAATTTAATAAAATCAATACTTTATATATTATTATTATATTATTATTTATATTACTATCAAAAACTTATTTCCTTATAGATTATAAATAAATACATAAATTTCAAATCATAATTAGTATACCATAATTTATTATGATTAATATTTCGACAGATTTCTAGGTTTGAATTGACAAGCACACCTATTAAATGCATGTACAAAAATTAAGTAAACATATTAATTATTTTAACTGCAAGATTCTATCAAATAAATAAAAGATAACCAAATGAGTTTAATTGTATGTTTCTTGCAATTTCAAAATCACTTACCATCAAGTATTAAAAATGGTTTGGTTGATTGATTTTATCATATTCGGAAAAAACTTGCGTATAATGCACAAATCATCTTTATTTCACAATATTGATAGTTAAGACCATAAAGGGTTTATTGCGACGAAAATGGTATCATTATAAATAAAACAACTAATGTAGCATTAGAAAATTCAAAATTTAAAGTGAACAAACATTTAATTCTTTTAGATATAATAATTCACATTCATAATATTTTTCGATAAATTTCAATTTTTTAATATTTTTTATATTTGCCCGCGAAAATCGCAGGCTTCACACTAGTTTGTAGTTATAAATGTACACACACACACTAAAAGTTTGTAAATTCTTATAATTACAGGCTTCACACATTCATAATATTTTTCGATAAATTTTAATTTTTTAATATTTTTTATATTTGCCCGCGAAAATCGCAGGCTTCACACTAGTTTGTAGTTATAAATGTACACACACACACTAAAAGATTGTAAATTCTTATAATTACCACATTTGTTTAAAACGTACTTCCTCTATCTCGTTCTATCTGTCGTAATTTGTAATTTTTCTTATTCCATTCTATCTGTTGTATTTATATTTTTAAAAGAGAATCATTGTTATTTTTTATTTTCTCAATAATAATTAAATGTTACTTTAGTACTTTTTACCCCTACCTTTATTATTTCACACTTTTAATTATTTTAAATAAAATGATATTATATATTTGATACCTATAATTATAATACCAATCATCTTTTTTAATCTCCGTGAAATGATCAATTGCGACAGATAAAATGGGACAAATGAGGTACTAATCTATATAGTTCAAGTTGATGTATGGTATTTTTGTTTAAAATGGCACAAGTTATCGTACTTTTACAATCCTATCACAATCTTTAAAAACATTTGTAGTTTTACACTCTAGCTTTCATCTCTCTCTCTCTCTCTCTCTCTCTCTCTATCTATCTATCTATNAGAAAAGTATTAAATTAGTTAAATATTAGGCTCGCATGACACATAAGCAAATAAAGTACTAAATTTTTTTATTTGTCAAATGAAGCATACGAAACGAACTCATAGGTTAGAATATTTTACATTAATATATAGGGGTGATGTGTATGGATGCGCTAACGAAGATTACTAAATTTGTTTACCTATGCTATTACGATTACTTAAATTTGCTTATGTATGCCATTAATATAGAATCATCCAAAGTGAGAAAATTGTCAATCGACGGACAATTGGGAATCGCACATGTAGCTGTTCCAAGCATTGCTCGGACACGCCGACGGTTAATATCCATAACAAATAATTACTTCCTGTGACGTAGTACTTGGTGCTTGCTTTGCTAATAATAAACGTGGTGTAATAGCATTATTGAATAAAAAAGCCTCGCGCTTTCCAGTTTTTCCTTGCCTACATTTTTCCTTTTGGCAATTTCATTTATTCGTATGTCTTTAAAATTCTCTTTTCTCCTCTTTTCCTAAAACAAATAATAAAACGGTCTAATCAAGGCAATCTCGTAAACAAAACTATTAATTAAACCAGCCATTTTTATTTAAGACTTTCAACATTTTCATTTCTTTGTCAATCTTATATTTTCTTTAAAGAAATTTTTCCTACTTTGCTTTATGTAGAATCTTTCACTTGAATAAATAATATAATACATTAAAATAAATTAATATTTCTTTTACTTGGTGATACGGACTAAAATGTCCACACGTGATATTGTATGTTGTATGAGGTTATTTGTGGTAAGCGACCTCTTTTCTAGGAGAGGGTGTTATTCCTGGGAAATGAGCGAGCTGAATTGTGTCTTTGCGAAATGAGCGAGCTAGTTTGTGTAGAGTAGCGACCTGTAATATGGGGATGAGTTCTCATATAGGGTCGTGATCTCTTATGATTTGAACTGTGCACTTGAGCTCGTTTGTGGGCTGTATGTATGTTAAGCCTGTGGGTTAAAGTGAGTAATGTATATGATTTTCGGTGGGCTGTATAAAGGGCACAGGCCTGATGTATTAAAGAGATTTGTTATGTATGGGAACTTAACATGCGGGGAGAGTCCCAATTGTGAGTCGATTGTAGAGTTGTGATATGAATGGAATTACGGTTATAGAAGTTAACCCTAAATTGAGGGATACTTCCTCAATCTCTATAAAATGAGGCGTATGCCTCTCATTATTTTACTAAGTCGATATCGCTATAATCCACTGTTTATATTGGAAGAGAAGAGTTGATTGTTTGGTTTTTCGCTTATTAACTTAAGCGTTGGAGGGCCTTAACGGGCTCGAAATTCGGCCCGTTCGAGGCGTTGTATTGCATGACCAGCTAGGTCGCCAGGAAATTCGTGGAGGGCTTGGCAGGTTGTTGTGACGATTCGGGATCTACTTCAGGTCGTTGATCTCTTTTGAGGTTAGTACCCTGATACGACCCATACACAGGAAGCCCAACAGCCATCCAGGCCCAAACGCACCATCAAGAAACCAACCCGATACCAAGATTAGAAGTAGTCAACAGGAGGAACTCTTCCTTCCCACTTCACGTTCATACATGCGAATAAAGGGGCCACTCCCCAAGTAGTTAACCATGTTCCTTTTTGTTCTCCACGTTCCACTAGTTTAGGATGCATTTTCCTTCAGTAGTTTGTATTTAAAGTTTGCTCTTTTCATTAATGGAATAGCAGAAAATTGCTCCAATTTGTTCTTCTTGCTCTTAGCTTCTTGGGAGACTAGCCATCTCAAATTGGCTGCTATCATACCCCCTATATTTGGTAGCCCAACTTTTTGCAGGAGGCCAAGCTGAAGTTACAAAAGCGAGTAGATGGGGAGAAATTTGATGGAGACGAGGGACATCCTTTCTCAGAGGCCGAAGTGGATAAGTTCACGAGGTTGGGAACTAGTAAAATGAGAGTTAGCAAAAGGAAGATTGTAACGTTTTGCTAACATACAAGAGGAACACAAAGATAAACTTTTATTAATGCTCTTATAAGGGATATTACAGCTTTTGAGAGCCTTATCTATTACATATTGACTAGAGTGACCTAATCTAGAATGTTATATATCAGAAACAAGCTCTTTATTCTGAGGACTTGAAATGAGGAAAGTTTGAGCAGATCGCATGATGAAAGGTGGTGCAGATGAAGAATGATAAGTGGCTGGCTTAGTGGTATGTAGGTGGAAATGATATAGTCCATCTTTAATTGTCCCTTTAAGTAAGATGACCTTGGTGGTTTGATCCTTAATGAGGCAATAAGAGGGATGAAATTCAAAAAAAACATTATTATCAGAGGAGAAATTGGAAAAGCTCAGAAAATTTTTAGTGATTGAGGGAACATGAAGTAGATTTTTGAGCAAAAAGGTTTTAGAACTGAGAGGAATTTTGAGAAAAGAGTTACCAATGTGGTTAATGTTAACTCCAACTCCATTTCCCATTTGGAGTCTGTTCCCTCCAACATATTATGAGGCCATATTTAGGTTTGAGAGGTCATTTGTCACGTACGCAGTTGCTCCAAAGTCAGGAAACCAGAGAGTATCAGCATCATAGTCCGAATGCGAGCTCATGCTTCCAGCATTCCCAAACTGTTCCATATGCAGTGAAGGGTTTCGGACTGACTGCTGGTTGGATTGAGTATTACTGTAGGAGTTGTCATTCCTGTACCAACACCTATCTGCTTGTCCAGAAATATAGCAGATCTGGCAAACAACCTTATCTCCTCCATTCGGTCTTCCTCCACGACCTCTTCTTCCTCCCCTACTACCTCTGAAATTGTTCCTGCTACATCTGCGGCCTCTTAAGCTTCCTCTGTTTTGTTGATAATTGTTGTTAACTCAGCGTTAACCTGTGTTGTAGCATTGACAGAGGGCTGAGACCCTTTTGTATTGACATATGAAGTATTGTTGTTGTTGTTTCCAATCTGGCCTCGTAGCTGAGCAAAAGAGCATACAACTCAGCTAGCATGTAAAGTTGCGGCCTGGACGTCACATTAACCATCACTGAGTCATATTCACTTCCTAATCCAGTTAAAATATGCAAGATCTGATCTTTTTCTGAGATCTTGTTCCCTGTGTAAGCTAAAACATCACAACAAGACTTCATCTTTCCCAAATACTCTTTCATAGACAAGGCATTTTTTCTCAAAGACTGCTACATTATCCTATACTGCATAATCTTGCCTTGAGACTGCGTGGCAAAATTGTTCTCAAGAGCAGACCATATTTCTTCGGATATATTGAAACCAACAGTTAAAATAAGAATACTCTCACTTAGAGGGGACAAGATCCATGAGGCTAAGACCTGATCTTGCCTTTCTCACGTAGAAACGAGGGGGTTTGTTTGATTTTTTCCTTCATCAGTTATAAACTGTGGTGGACCTGTAGATCCTTTCTTAATGAATGTTTGAAGACCATAGCCTTTGATGGTCGTCAAGACTTGTTGTCTCCATATCAAGTAATTATTTCATCTAATTTAGTTGAAATGAGCTGACTTTGGGGATCAACGATTGGAGGTAGATGTGAGGAGGTTTGGGTTGAGGAGGAAGAGCTATTGTGAGATATTTTGCAAAAGAAAAACAGAGTCAGGCCCTAAAACCTGCTCTGATACCATGAAAGAAAAGTTTCAAGCTCATGACGAGCTGATATAATAAAAGGAGAGCTATTATAAGATGAGTAAAGGAGAATGTACTATGTATATTTTTGGTAATCTTTTTTTTTATGCATAACATCAATGAAATAACATGGCTATTTATAGCAACATAGCTGACTAGGGTTGCCCTAAATCCTATGGTCAAATTTGATACAGTACATATGACAACGGCTAGCTATGATCGTGTGGCTAATATTGCTATAGTACTATTAACAGTTATAGCAGATTGGATTGTACTATGCTAGGGCTGACATCATTCGACGTGATGTAGGTTTCATGCAGACTTCTGATACTGAGACCTGTCAGGTCGGTACTCACTCGACCTGAACCTATCAGGTCGCAATTCACGCGACCTGATTCTATTAGGTCGCCAATCGTGCGACCTGGGGTTATTAGGTCGCTATATCATTCTGTAGTCATGCGACCTGAATCCATCAGGTCGCTGTGACTTATACTGTCGTTTAACATTAGTATTTGTGATCCTTTATCATTAATACATTTATCTTATTTTAATTTGAAATGTATATGACAATTTGTATTGTAATTTTATAAATATGTATTATATTTATTAAGAAAATCATGTATTTTATTAATTAACGGGCCTAAAATGCTTAACGGATCGAATTAAATAAATTCAGTATTTTTGCTTATCGTGCCTATCATACCATATCGTACTTTTCGTATTTTTATCGTGTCGTATTCGAATTTAAATTTTAGACTCGTTAAACTTATAGTGCCGGACTCTTCGTGCCGGCCCGATAAGAGCCCGGCATGATCGATTTGCTAGCCCTAATATTAAGGTTTCATATCCGAAGTTTGAGAAAAGTTGTGGTAAAAATCTTAATTTATTTAGAAATCTTACCAATACTTTTTGTTCCTCTGGTTTCTAGGGTTTACAAATTGGTGGCGAAATCTTAGAAAATCAATTTTCTCTACCAAAAACTCAGAAGAAGAAGAAGAAGGTTTTCACCATGGACGTCGACAGGATATCTCAATTGCCGCAGTCCATATTGCAACACACACTCTCTTTCCTCTCCCAAAAGGACGCAGTCAGAACTTGTGTATTGTCCAAATCATGGCGTAACCTTTGGTATACTCGCCCCAATGTCGAGTTTCGTGAAAACTGGTTCGATGGAGATGAACAAGCATTCGTGTCTGTTGTCGACAAGACTTTACAAAGGTACCATGATCAAAACCTTTCTATACAAGTATTTCGTTTCCAAGTGTCGGGCTATGATCATTCTAAGTCGGTTTCGCTTCTCGAAAAATGGATTCCGAGAGCAAAAATATTTAATCTTTATTTGCTTTCAAAACACTGTTATTCGAACTTCTTATATATCCCATCCCCAGTCTTTGAAGCTGCATCCCTCCAAAAACTATATTTGGAAAGATGCACGTTGAATCTGAATTCTATTGGCAAGATGGTGTTGTGTAAGCATCTATGCACACTTCACCTCCATGGAGTCAACATTGAGGATGAGACTTTCAAGAAGATAATCTCAAGTTTCCCTTTGATTGAAAGTGTCACCCTCCGTTATTGTGAGGGGTTGAGAACTATTAAGATGGATAAGATTCACAATCTCAAGCACTTTGATTTTACTACTTATTATGCGTACGGTCTTAGCACTGAAATCGACATCGCAAGTACTAATATTGAAATCATAAACAGTACGTGTTGTTGTCCCAATTCGTTGTTTCGCAACGACCATAAAAATCTCAAATCTCTATATCTGGCGAGAGTGCGACTTTCTAGCGAGTCGATCGACTTCTTTTCATGTAACAATATGCCTAGCCTTGAATACTTGCAACTTGAAAGCTGCTATGGCTTCGAAGAATTCCGTCTGTCAAGTCGTTCAGTTAAGCACTTATCGATCGTCTTCGGTGGTCCAATTGTCGGGGCTACTATTGATGCCCCAAGCGTACTTTCTTTTGAATATTCATGCGGTTCTCTGCCATCAATGTTCTCTTTCACAACAACTTCTGGTCATGAGTGGAAATCCCATGTAAGCATCTATTTCCTGAATATTGATGATTCGTCGTGGTCCGTTAAGCTATATGAACTGCTCAAGGAATTAAGTGATTCTGAAATTTCTCTGAAACTTCATCATAGCCTCTTTGGGAAGCAGAAAACTGAAGGCGTATTATTACAAGACAAACCATGCAATAAACAACCAGTTGTCGTGGAGCACTTGCAATTGTCGTTAGTTTGTCATACAATGGCTTCTCGTTCAGCTTTCGTAAATGAACTCTTCGGTATCTGTCATCCAAGAAACTTAGACAGCAGCGAAAACACTGAGTTTCTGCGTGAGATCCTCCTCGTAATGGACAAAGGAAAAAAAAGGCAATACTTATAGCAACAGGATTTGAATGATGTAAGCATCGAGACTTTTGACGAGTGTGTACGACAATGGTTTCCTGTTCAGTTATTGGCAAACAATCAACCCAGGCCACATAAAACTCGCTTCCGACTGCAATGGAGAGAAAGAGATTTGAAGCCAACTTGCTCGGTTATAATTGACTCATCTGAGTCCTAATTAATATCATAAGTAAGTTAGTTAGATCGTTTAATTTATGGTTTTTTTCAACTGTCGATTACCTAGTTATGAGGATGAGAAATAAGTTTTGAATAACACAGTTTAAGTTTTAGCTGCCTTTTGTGTTGCCCAGTTGCTTTGTTAGTTAATGTTCACTTCATTTTGGCCCTTTCTTGCAATTGATTTTTCCTCTTATTAGTCTTCAGTTAGTGGATTTCATATACAAAGACATGTCTAGCCTGTTTCAGGTGTAAGTTCCCTACCAGAATGGCAGTTGCCAATTATCAAGTACGTCTTAATAAATTAAATAAAATAGTAATTTCTTTTTCGCTAATGGATTCTTATCTTATTAGGGGCTTTGGGTTTACCTCTGGCTTCATCGACATCGTTTTATTTGGATGATATGAAACGACCAAATTTAGGTTTTATTTTTCAAAGATCATTTTTTTTTTCCCGAGTCTTAACTTTAAATTTTCCTAGCAAAAACCAAGTAAAAACCAAGTACTGTATTTTTTTTTCAGGACGGGATAAAAGTCTGTCCCAACCGGCCTTTGGCTACGCCTATGAGTACTTGGTCACTTCAGTTTTTCTATCGGAAACATGTTTGTTTTTCTTTTTTAAAACAAAGTATGTTTGGGGCATCAATATCGTTTGCTTAATCGAACGACTTGACAGATGAAATTCATTGAAGCCATAGCAGCTTTTAATAGTTTCAAGTATTCAAGGGCTAGGTAGGTTACACGAAAAGAAGTTGAATGACTCGCTATGTGTTGTGGCTATTCTGATATCCTGTCCATGGACTTGGAACCATCTTTTTGTCTTCTTTCTGCTGGCCATTTTTCCATGCTGGATTTTCTGATCAACAACTTTTGTAAAAAAAAATTCTAAGAGTAAATTATAAACGCTGTAAACCTTATGGGAAAGGTTTCCATCCATTAGATTTCCTAATTATTTTCCATATTGATATTGTATACACGGACTTATACTCAATTTTGTTAATAGTATTAACTAATAATGATGAGGTGTCGAAAACACAGTGTTCCGGGGGGATGTGGACCAATAAAATTTCTCCAAAAATGACGTGTCGGCTTGTGGTTCATAGTGGATCTATTTTGGGAGGAGATCAAAATTTTGACCATGTATAAATAACAACTTTTTTTATTTATGTTAATGTTGTAGCCAACCTTTTTTCACGGCAATTTATTAGATGCACCTTGCTAGGTGCACCCTATTTTACGTGATGATATATGATAGTTATACGTGATGATATATGGTAGTTATACGTGATGATATGTGTCAATACTCTAGACTTTAGGGTTTAATTTTCCATTTTAGGATTTATTTTTATATTTTAGGGTTTAGTATTCAATTTTTAGGGTTTAATATATCATTTTAAAGTTTAGTTTTTTATTTTTTTTATTTGATTTTCCATTTTAGGGTCTCGACAAAAATCTATAATCCTGCTTGTTATACGTGATGATATGTGGTAATTATATGTGATGATATGTGTCAGCTATCTGTGATGATATATGATAGAAATTTAGGATTTAGAGTTTAATATTCAATTTCAGGGTTTAGTTTTTTTTTTATTTTAGGGATTAGTTTTCCATTTTTAGGGTTTAATTTTTTATTTTTGGTTTATTTTTTTTAATTATAGGATTTTAAATTTTAGATTTAGAATTTCAATTACTTGTGATGATATGTATCAATTATATGTGATGATATGTACCAGTTATATGTGATGATTTATGTCAGTTATATGCGATGATAAATTATATTATAGGGTGCACCTTACAAGGTGCACCTGGGTCCATGGTATACCCTCTCTTTTTTCACGGCCTTTCAACAATCCATTCATTCTCTGTATCTCTTCGTTTTTCTTCTTATTTTTCTTCGATATTTTCTTCACTAACATCATCAGTCGCATAACTTATGTTCTTTTTTCTTAATTTTTCTTAACAACCCCTTCTCTGTTATTTTATCGAATAGATCTGGAATTTTGGCCGAATAGCTCTGGAATTACGACTGTTCTCTCGAGATATTGTTTAAAAAAGCTTTTTTAAAGGCCATAACATTTTTTATTTTGGAGATCTAGAATTGATGAATTCTCGAATGTTCATCGCGTAAGATTTTTTACAAAAGTTTTTTGTATTGTTTGTTCCTTTTTTTTTTTT
>BMAC01000406.1:64502-98741 GCA_014905375.1 Phtheirospermum japonicum
AGGCCCTGCCGCTCGCCGCTCGCCCCAGCCGCGTCCAGCCGCCGCAGCGGTCTCCTCAGCCGCTCGCCCAGCCACCCCAGCCGCTCGCCGCCTCAGGAAGTCGCCAACCGCCCGCTCGTCCGCCGACCGTCCTCAGCCGCTCGCCCCGCCACCCCGGCCGCTCGCCGCCACAGCCGCGGGCCGTCCGTCCGCAAGCCGTCCGCACCGCCGACTGCCAGCAGCAAGCCGTCGCACCGCCGACCGCCAGCAGCAGCTCCGTCCGCTGCCCGTCAGCAGTTTCAATTTACGGGAAGAAGTTTAACGAGTATAGGCAGCATATTGCCTCCCATGCTGGTGGTCGCCGGAGTGCCTGACCGAGGAGGGTCTATAGGTAAACGATTCTGTTATGTATTTTTTTTATTAAATTAGAATTTTTTATTTATAAAGTATGAATTATATCGTATCTTAGTGCGAGCGGGCGGCGGCTGGACGCGGTGGCGGGCTGGGGCGGCTTTCTCTTCTTCTCTCTTTCTCTTCTCTTCTCTTCTTCTTTCTTTTCTATTCTGCGCACAGCGGGCGGACAGCCCGCTGTATAATTAGGTTAAATTTTCCGAGAGAATTTGGATCCCTCGGAAAACCGAGGGACATTATTCCCTCGGAATTCCGAGGGATTTTGAATTCCCTCGGAAATGACAAAAAATAAAAAAACCAAATAAATAGAAATAAATAGAAAAAAAATATGGTTTATTTTCCGGTCGATGAGGCGCACCCCTCCCCGCCCCGATCGTAATTTCTCGAGTTTTGTTTCTATTTTTTACTATTTTTTCCTATTTTTTCGGATTTTTTCGGTTTTATTCATACAAAATCGAAAAAAAATATAAACGCGTGCGGACGATCGACGCCCGACGCCCGTGGTTACACGACGCCGAGGCGCACCCCTCCCCACCACGGTCGTGAAATGATGGGATTCATTTTTATTATTTACTAATTTTTCTATTTTCTAGGGGTTTTTTTTGTTTTTTTTTAAATCGAAAAAAATAGAAAACGCGCACTAAACGATCGACGCCCGACCCCCGTGGTTCCACAAAGACGAGACGCACACCTCCTCCAATATCTAAAATCACGACGCTACGTCGCTTCACGTTTCCAACCGAAGGAGTTCATCGATCAATCGTATCTTGTTGTTGGTTGAACCCCACGACACGTGAGGGCACGCACATGCTCGTTGGTATTTTAAGATCGAATTTGGGTTCAAAACCACCCCACGTGCCTAAGATGATATGATCGGTTTCATTTTTACGATTTTTCAATTTTTTTCTATTTATTTGGATTTTTTTTTTTATTTTTTTGACATTTCCGAAGGAATTCAAAATTCCGAGGGATTCGATCTTAAAATACCAACAAGCATGTGCGTGCCCTCACATGTCGTGGGGTTCGACCAACAACAAGATATGATTGATCGATGAACTCCTTCGGTTGGAAACTTGAAGCGACGTAGCGTCGTGATTTTTGATATTGGAGGAGGTGTTCGTCTCGTCGTTGTGGAACCACGGGGGTCGGACGTCGATCGTTTAGTGCGCGTTTTCTATTTTTTTTCGATTTTATATGAATAATGGGAAAAATAGAAAAAATAGGAAAAAATAGTAAAAAATAGAAACAAAACTCGATAAATTACGACCAGGGCGGAGAGGGGTGCGCCTCGGCGACCCGGAAATAAACCCTATTTTTTTCTAGTTTTTTCAATTTTTTTCTATTTATTTGGATTTTTTTTATTTTTTGACATTTACGAGGGAATTCAAAATCCCTCGTAATTCAAAATATTGACGGCAGATATACGGTTGAATATTCGAAATAAAGTATGTTTGGGGCATAAATAGTAGCCCTTCTAATGTTGTTCCCATAATTTCCATTGATGATACGTAAATGCTTAATCGAATGACTTGAGAAATGGAATTCTTCGAAACCATAGCAGCTTTCGAGTTTCAAGTATTCAAGACTAGGCATGTTCCACGAAAATAAGCTGAACGACTCGGTAGACAGCTGCATACGCCTCATAAATAAAGATTTGAGATTCGGGAACAAGTAGGTATCCTGCAACCAAATTGGGACGTGGATTTTTATGTTACCAGAAAAAAAGAAGTAAATTCGAATTCGAAGTAGTTGAGAGCTTACTCACATCAAGTCTTCTCAAACCCCCACATTGATCGAGGGTAACACTTTCCATTAAAGGGCAACATGAGATTATCTTCTTGAAAGTCACATCCTCGATGTCGACTCGGTTGAGGTGAAGTGTGCGTAGATTCTTACACAGCACCTTCACGATAGGGTTTTGTTTCAATAAGAACTTGCATCTTTCCACATATAATTTCTGGAGGGATTCAGATTCAAAGACAGCCAAGGGGATATCAGGACTAAAAAACCGTTCAGAAAGCAGATAGAGATTAAATATCTTTAGTATCGGAATCCATTTTTCAAGTGGCAACTTAGAATCAATCATCCGCAAACGGAGTTCTTGTATAGAAAGGTTTTGATCATGGTACCTTTGTAAAGTCTTGTTTAGAACGGACCGGAATGCTCCGATTCGAAAGTAGGTCCAACAAAACTCAATATTGGGACGGGTAGACCTAAGATAACGCCATGATTTGGACAGTACGCAAGTTTGGACTGCCTTTCTTTGGGAGAGGAAAGAGAGTATGTGATGCAATATGTGTTCTGGCAATTGGGATAACCTGTCGTCCATGGTGGACTTGGAATCATCTTCTGTCGCCGACTTCTTTTCCATTATTGACCTAATGAACCCTAAAACCCTCTGTCTCTCTTCTAACCTGCATCCTAATACTTTTATATTAAACTAGTGTAGACATTTCCACGATTACGCGGGCATTGATAAGAAAATCATAAAAATATAATATTTATTTTAAAAATAAATTCAAAAAGTAGACATTAAATACAAAGTGAGAAAATAATCTTCATCCAAATATTTCATAGAATTTCGTGTCTGGTGGTAAAGTTACGTGAGGTAGGGATTTTGGAATGACGACAATCAGAATTCTTTCAATATTTGCCTTTCTGTATTATTAGATAATAAATATATTTATTATATAAATATTATATCGCATAATTTATATTTGCCTTTTTAAAACAGAAATCTTCGAAATTAGTTTATATTTAAATTTATATGGAAACTATAATATATAAAGTAATTGAAAATTTATCTTTAAACATATTATTGTAGTGAATACCATGAATACAATCAATGTTGAATAATAACTGTTTATTCATAATACTATTAATAACAATTGAATTGATTAAGTAACTGGTTTATGAAATTTCCCATAAATTCCCCCAATTATAGTTACTTAATTCCAATTGTCTATCCCATAACTGATATTTTTATATGGATACAAAAGATTTTATAATAAAACACCGCATCTGGAAGATCTTATCATTTAATATGGATAGGCAATTTTTGTAGATGAATATATTAAGAAGATTTGGGTTTTTCCTTAAAATAATAATGGAGTACTTTATACCTTATAAGATTTTATGTACTAAATAATAATAGTTAGATGAGAAAAAAGATGGCATGAGACAACCATTTTATAGATTGTTATTATGTGATTTTATAACAACTATTGAATTCGATTGTTTTAATATCCAATTATTTTAATGTATAATTTAGTTGTGATAATTATATTAACACACGATAGAAAAGTCATTCTATTAATTTTTCCATTCCTACTTTCAATAACGACAACCATAAAATAAAAAGGAAATAAAAAGTCCAGAAGTTATGGCTTAAGATGATAAGATTGAATAATTATAATCTGCATTTTACACGTAATTATTTAAATAAATAAGTAAATAATAAGAATCGGCATTATACAAAGTTT
The DNA here is from genome assembly GCA_014905375.1 of Phtheirospermum japonicum. NCBI lineage: Eukaryota > Viridiplantae > Streptophyta > Magnoliopsida > Lamiales > Orobanchaceae > Phtheirospermum > Phtheirospermum japonicum. The sequence continues at coordinate 68,375 of BMAC01000406.1, forward strand.
CCAATAACTATTACAATGCTAAATTTTTTATCAAACAACAATCTGAATAAATAATAATTCAATACTAAATTGAAGGAAAAAAATGGGTCAATCACATTACATATCTCATTATTAAACATCGAATCCGTAAAAATATTTGAAGATCTGCAAAAAACTAAACAAATAATCAGAAGGTTGACAGACGTTCATGCTAAGTTTTATATCAAACAACAATTTGAAGAAATAATACTTCAATATGAAATTGAAGAAAGAAAAAAGATTTAATTAGATTACATATCTTATTTTGCATTTCGAATCCGTACGACTCCTTGAAGATCTGCAAAAATAAAACAATAAATCAGAAGCTTGACACACGCTAATGCTTAATTTTATATCAAACAACAATTTGAAGAAATAATACTTCATTACGAAATCGAAGAAAAATAAATAAAGATTCAATTAAATTACATATCTTATTATTCAATATCGGATCCGTACGAATCTTTGAAGATCTGCATAAAATTAAACAAAAAATCAGAAGCTTGACACATGCTAAGGCTTAATTTTATATAAAACAACAATTTGAAGAAATATGTTAAGTGACATTAAGTGAAAAAAAACTTGTAAAGAAGAAGAGAGAAACAAAGAAAACAGACGAAGGAAAATAATTAATTTTTCTGTAAATGGACAATGGACAACAAAGGAAAAAAATCCTTATTTATACAAGACCAAAAAATCTCACTTTGATAATTAAATTTACGAACCTGTAGAAGCTGCCAACTCAATAAATGGACTTACTATTAGATGACACATGTCATCCGGACGAACCGCTTAGTGACACCTAGGTTAGGGTGTTAGCAGTATTAACAAATAGGTGGATAGCACAAGATAATTCCATATTATATAAGAGCATCTCCAAAAAAAATAATCTCAACACTTTCAATCGCAACTGTCTAATTTCTGAAAGAATGTTAAACAGAATGAAGTAGCAAAAAACTAGAAACTGATGTTTTACTCCATCGATTTAGAATCTAGATTTAAATTTATCTAGTTTGGTCAAACTTATCTGCATTATTTATATATTTTTTATTAAAAAAATAAATGCCCACATAGACAAAATTATTGTCGAAAACTTTATTAATCGGAGATAACTTTTGAAACCAAAATTTATTCTTTTCACATTCATGTGGATAGACATTATATTAATTAATTGACATGTGTTAAAAATTATCTACTGTCAAAAAATTAGCATTGGAGATGCTCTAATATCTTCAAAATAAAATTACATACGGCGCCGAGCATAATTTCATACTACTCATTATGTAGAGCAAAATTCCATACGGAATTATTATTATTATTTTATTTTTTTAGGTGTATTGGTAATTTTGATCATTTAAGTTGTAATCTTGATTAAATGAAATATGTTTGACTAAATGGGATAAAATTTTAGTATGTGAAAATTAATAGTAATGGGAGTGTAGTAAATGAGAATTTCCATTTTATTATATACTAATAGTCCTTTTATAATATAATATTTTTTATATAAACTAACAATGATTTTACTATATAATACTAGTGCTTTTAATCAAATAAGGAAAAAAAATAATTTCTTAATATATTCCCCGATTAAACCCCAAATAATCCCAATAATTTAAAATCAAATCTAAATAATTACAATTCAACACTAAGTTTTTGAAATATTCCCTAGTTAAATCCTAAACTACCCTAATTTTTAAAAATCAAATCCAAATATCTAAATGATTACAATTCAACCCTAGTTTTTTGAATTAATTGCTAATTAAGTCCAATAATAATTAATATTTTTGAAATTAAACCAAAATACCTAAATAATTATAATATAACCCTAATTTCTTGAAATATACCCTAATTAAACTTCAAACTAACTATAATTTTTTAAATCAAATTCAAATTTCTAAATGATTACAATTCAACCCTAATATTTCGAAATATCACTACAAGAATTGAGGTTAAGTGGGAGGACAAAAGTCCTCCCTATACAAGTTCTTTTCATTACTACTTGTCTATTGGGAGGACATGTCGTCCCAAAGTTGTCGTCCCTATAGCCAAGAGGCTATAGTTATATAGGAACAACAATTGTCGTCCCTAAAACCCATGAACTAATAGGTACGACATGTCCTCCCAATATTTGTCCTCCCTATTGTTTTTCAGATATTGGAACGACATGTCCTCCCAATTCTGACGTTGCTAATGGGACTAATAGGCGCGACTTGTCGTGCCAATATCTGTCCTTCCTATTGTGTGACACATATTGGAACGACATGTCCTCCCAATTCTACCGATGTCATATTGGATATAAAACTGATGTAAAGGAAATTATTTAACATCAGTTATTAATATAACCGATGTTAAATCACTGTATTGTTTTTTGAATTTTGTTTTTTTTAGGCAATTCGCGTCTAGAAATTTGTAACAAAATTATTTCACATAACCCAACCAAACAATACGTAGAAAACACCTAACAATTCACTCAAAAAAAAGRAAGAACATAATCCATTAATAATCCATCCAACCAAAACCCGAACTATACAAGGTAAAATTCATCGAAACAAGCTATATAATTCGAAAAATGAAAGATGGTATGCATGCTGAGCTTTTTCAGCATGTTTCAGTGTAAGATGAGCGCCTCTACCAGCATTATATCAATTTTCATCCTACAAAGGATAMCAACTTTACAAATATGTATTTATAACTCAGGATGTAACCAATAATAGCAAAAATTGTATAAAAATCAAACCCTTGAACCATCTCTCTTCGTCACATGCAGCGATCCACTTCTCAACCTTTTCAAGGATGTCTTTCCAGCTGAGAGCCTCCGGCCTCCTCTTTGAATTTAGATATTTGGAGCTCAATTCGTTCAAGCACAAAAGAGGTATCAATAGCACCTTACATTAATCATAAAAACATAAAAATCAGAATTAAGAACTGAAAGGAAAAGAAATGGTCATTATTTTCAAGTTTCAACACATATATAGTGAAATACCAGATTTATCCATTTGCTCAGCACGCCTTGAGTACTTAAAACCTCTGGAAGACCTTCTGAAATTCAGAAACTTTTATGTTTTATCTTGCTGCAGGGATCACTGTCTGCGTTCTCAAGGTTGGGTAATATATTTATGTTTGAAACTATGTGATTCTTTTGTTGATTAACAATCAAACAAAAAGAATCATTCTATTCTAGCTTCATTACATAAATTTGGCAGGTGTAGCCGTGTGATAGGTGCAGGGAGCAGCCGTTTTGTGTACCAAATGGCGCKGAAGAGCGCAATTGATTATAGCCTCTACCAAATGCACTAAATGGATTTATAAGTAAATAGATTTTTTCAATTTGATGTAACTATGAAAGGTGTAAGATATCCAAATGAAAATCCTTCCGTGAGAAGTGGAAGAGACATTTTTTGAAATCCAATCAGTGGTATGTGATAAAGCCAAATTATAAGGCCATCAATTCCAAAGCACAAGATCAATAATAGATTAAATTCACAGCTTGAAATGATTGAATGAAATAGGAAGTCCAGGATATATAGTAGTAATTCCGAAAACAAATATTAACATATTACATTTTCTTTAATGTTTTTTGAAGTAATTACAAGGATCTGAGAATTAAATACAGGTGGATTTACAATTTGATAAATAGAAGTCATATGTTCAACCAAACCAAAATAGAACATGAGACCTTTTTCCTTGACAAAATGACCTTATTGTTGAGTAACAGTGCTCCTAATTAGTAAGACATTGGCATACTAATTTACTAAGACATATAACTCTAGAGCACTCAATCACCTTCGAATTGCAGAAATCACCACACCACACTAATCCAATAGCCTAAAACACACATTTACAAATAATAATACATTATACTTCAAYATTTTAAATTAAAATTACTCATTCAGTATAAAATTAATCCAATTTATGGGTTTTAGAAGAAGAATGAAAATCTAATTACCTGGATTAATTATATCTGAGTTTTGGTTAATTTGTAGGAGCGGAATCGAAGAAGAACCCTAACTTCGTCTAGGACCTCGCCCTCTCCTCCYATGGCCAGTTCGCTCTCTCCGGCTCCTGGACGGCGACCACCGAGTTTGGGACCAGCAGACAGGCAACACAGCTCGCTGTTTCGTCGGCCACGGTAAGGACGTCCCCTTTAAAAAAAAAGAAGCAACAAAATAGCAGCAACAGAGCAACAAAAAATTAATTGAAACAAAATTCATTGTAATTGATCTTAATTCTTGAGAGGTAGATAGCAGACAGTGAACAAAGCACAAACTACAGAAAAAGGTGTAGCTTTGAAATTCTATTGTTGGAGTTAAAAAATAATTAGTCAAAATTAAATTCGAAAAGGATGCTGAATTTTGATTGCTTGTGAATAAAAAGGACAAATATATGAAAGACAAAACAAGAGAATTAAAAATCAACTAAATAGTTTGTTTTCATTTGGGTTTTTGGTACTGATAAGCAAGACAAAATTGACCAAAAGAAGAGAGAACAATAAAAAAACTAGAATAATTAAAACAAAATTAGCAAAAATTCAAATTTCAAACCCCAAGTTTAATAAGAAGAAATCAGAGGGGAAAAATGATCTCAAAACAGAAATTAAGAACTCAAAGATAGTGTAAACCACTGGAAAGCAACAACATAAATTAAAAAATCTGACTGGGAACAAGAAATCAACAAAAGCCGAAATTTTCTAGTGCGAGTCCATTGAAATAAAATATCACACAGATGAATAGATGCAATTAACCTATTATCTAGGAATATTGCATTAGGATTGCATAGTTTCATATTATGCAGAATATAATATCATCATTCTACCTGTTAAATAAAATAGTTTTGTTCTTCAAAAGCTCAATCTTTCCTTTTCTTTCACTTGATTAGTCAAATATATACTAACCGCATGCAGAACTTTACATGTGGAGAACCACACAAACCTAAAAGGCAGGACAAACCATTTTAATACATTACCACAACATCTCAAACAATATCCACATTCTATAATCATATATGTTCAAACTAAGTAACGATAATCTCGAGACGTATACTTTAAAATACAATTAGTTAATTAACATCCATTATGATCACAGAAACTGATGTCCTCAAGCGCAAATATGTATAAGAAAAAGGGGATAATTACAAGAACTAACCTTGAGTTTTATATTAATTACAAAAAGAGCCCACAGCTTTTTAAAAATTACAAAAAGTTCCTTCAGGTTTGATTTTGTATTACACTTTACCCCCTTTAGATTTGTACTTTAGATCACAATTACCCTCTTAAATTCAATATAGAATAAAACCTCGAGTTTTTTTTCTGTAATTTTCAATCATCTGGGTTTTTCTGGTAAATAACCCAAAACCTCAGGTGTAGTTTTTGAAATTATCCATAACAAAAGGAATAACCATGGTACCTCATCTGTAAGCTCATGGCATCATCAACGACGTAGTGGGTCCAACTTTTAGCAAATTGAACCCTCACTGGTAGAGGAAAAAAACACGCCCTTTTCGGGAACAGCCGAGAATGAATTTTAAGACCAGATGGAATCATGGAAGTCAATTGTCTCTACCCCAGATTCCGAAGAAATTTAAAGACTCCTCTTTGCACTGGGCTTTCGAAGAAAAATGAAACCTTGCATTTCCCATGTTTCTCCTCGAGCATTCCAGCAACATCCTTCTGCCCACATGTTACCAAATGAAAATGACTTTCAGATGATCATCACAAATAAAAAGACAATCTCGAAAGGGCCGTCTAATTTTGAGCAACTCACTAGAGTAAAGATAAGCTTAACAATCCACCCATCTATCAAGTATCAACGAGAACACAAAAACACAATGAACATAGCTTGTGGAGGCGAATGAATAATGGCTGAGGGCTTTTTTTTTTTTTTAAGAAAAAAGAATCATCATCCTTGAAAAAAAAAAACCAACCCAATATTATCAAAAACCTTAAATCCATAGGGATTCCGTTTTCTAGAAATTGGGGATACCTGACAAATTTCTTTCAATCCTTCACAAGGGCAGCCCGGCGGTTTGATAAAGCAGCAGCAGCTTGAATTCCCAGCTACGTAGTGCAGGCGCGATGAAGGCACGGTCGACTCTATTCTCCACTGCGACGGACAGCAACGACGGCGAGGGTACAGCGGCGAGACTCTGATTCTTGGTGCTGGGTCCGTACGTTCGGGCCCTAACTTCGGGCCAAGGTTTTGATTTTTAGGATCCCATCTTCTCTCGAGCCCGTATTTACCCCAAGCCAATCGAACGGATGCGATGATGTGGAGGCGATTAGGGTGCCGGAGGTCCGACGGCGTGGACGACGGTGCTGCCGGCTTTGTTTTGGTCGGCGACTGAATCGGCTTGAGTCGATTTGAAGGGACGCCAAATGGAGGGCGTTTTCGCGGCCGATCCTGTGAGACGCGCCTTAATAATGGCTTAGGGCTTGAAAACAAAATTTTCCCCAGCCAAATTGTTCTTGAAATATTTGTTTCGCCGCCATTATTCCCTTTTTTCACATTGCCGCCGTGATGTATTTTCGTTTTTTTTTTTTACATATAAATATAATCCTTTTTATATATATATATATATATATATATATATATATATAAATGGTTTACACATATTTCAGAAAGAAACAAATAAAACTAATTGAAATACTCAAGCATTACAAAAAAAAAGTTAAATGGTGTTACTTTAGTTAATTAGCCTATTTTATATGTTTTCTCATAAAAAGATAAAAAATTTGTAAATTTTATACCTAGCATATTCTAATTCATATATACTTGTAACCCGAAAGTCTTGTGAAAATACATACAAGATTAAGATAATATCATATCTACACCCTGTGTGATATTTTTTACTTTACGTTTAATATCCTCATTGGTTTGTTATATATATAGTGTGTTAAGAGAGTCAAAAAAATAAGAGACTTGGTGAAATATGAGTACACAAATTTAATAAAAATAATATTAATAATCATTATAATCAATACAATTATCAAAAAAATAAAAGTAACATTGTCACGATATCAATCACAATCACTATTTTCTATCAGAAAATCATAGAAATCTCAATATCATTATCTCGAAATCGAACCCTAAATAACTAGAAATATTGTATGTTCGCTCATAAGACGTTGCGTCTRCTATTTAACCAATAAAATCAACCAATTTAAATCAGAAAGTTTTCAAAATCTAAGGTTTACAGTCAAAGTAAAAGAGGTATCAAGTGTGCAAAGCAAAGATCGGGATTATACCTTGATGATTCTACACAGTAAGTTGTTGTTGGATAGTGGATTGGAGTTGCGTAGCTTTTTCTTGAATTTTACGGTTATGAGAATGCTTATATGATGGAGAAAACCAAAGGTGTGAGGGTGTGAATTGGTTGTGAAGAATGTAGTCCAATGTTCCAAATTTATAGATAAGTTACAATCTCACAAGACAGTTGTATTGAATGTGTTGTCGTTGTCATAGCTAAAGATGAAAACATAATGCTTATGGTGTAGTCTTGTCACAAAAAAAGTCGAAAAAAATGTGTGGAATAATATTAGGTCTTGTTACATGAAAAGTTGAAAAACCTATTGATACATGTGTAGTAGTGTCATCGGCAATTTTAGATAAACATTAAAGACATAATTTTATTGAATAAGAAAAAATAAAAGATTACACATTTGATTAAATAAGAAAATAGATGACGTGACAAATTCAAACATTACAAATTAAACATAGTGCATAGTTGCACACTCGAACTAAGATCATTTCTGATCCCATTTTATTACACATTTGAATCCTAATACATTGAGTACGCATCAATTGAAAGCTGCTTCCATGGTCTTCATTAATGGTGGGATGTCATACAAATAATACCTCCTTGATGCATCATCACCGTATTCCTTTATGAACAAAAAATAAATAAATTAGTAATTGACATGAAACCAACACAAACCAAATAACTAAATGTAGACAGATGTGTGGACTTTACATAGGTTGGAGAGACATTGTTATTGATAGTGGTATCAATACAGATCAATCGACGTTCTTCATCCAGAAAAACACCATCCTCAGAAAGTCTTGCCTTCCACCAACCGTACCTTATCTCCATTTCTTCAATTCGGTCGTAAATTTCTGCAATAGTGGGTGAAAACATGAAACGACGCTCGAGCATAGTTTTTACCTGCGGGACGCTCATGATAACATGTGCTTTTTTTGCACCTCTTCGATACCCTTCATTTTGAGCGCCCAAAAATTCCAAAATGACTCATTCCATCTCCATGGTCCATGGGGTGAGTGCAGGATTGTAGTAATCATTGTCTATTTTTAGAACATCTGGATGGTTTTCGTCAAAATTAGTCATTATTAGCTAGTATAGTTTATGTTTCTTTACAAGTTTGTTTGTGTGTACATATATATAGATGCAGCTTTGCCAGCTATAATTGTTGTGCCATTGTGTTATCTTGTCAACCGGTACATTGTGGCACAGAATACAAATAAATAGCTGCCCACCCACACATCAATGAGATGCAGCTTTGCCAGCTATAATTGTTATGCCATTGTGTTGTCTTGTCAACCGGTACATTGTGGCATAGAACACAAATAAATAGCTGCCCACCCACACATCAATGAGATGTAACTTTGTCAGCTATAATTACTGTGTCATTGTGTTGTCTTGTCAACCGGTACATTGTGTCATTTATGAAAATTGATCTTATATGATTGTGATAAAATTAATAATTATGTGAATGGTTGAATTTATTAATTATTTGAGAAATAATTAGTCACGTTAAGATTTTGAATTTATTTATTTGTAATGCTTTTTTTTTTTTTTGATGAGATTATTCATTATGTGAATATCTGTATTTTGTGAGAAATTCATAATTATGTGAAAAAGTTAATTAATATGAAATTATTAATTATGTGAAAAATTGAATTTATTCGGTTATTGTTTGCTGTTAATTATTTTTTAAAATTTATTTTATTTGTGTATGAGAAAATTATTAATTTTGTGAAAATGTTAATTATTCATGAATATTGAAATTATTTAATTTGTGAGGAGTTACTGAATTTGTGAAAATAAGATATGAAGTAATTGATGTGTATTTGCTGATGAATTGTCTATTACTTGTTCCCAATGTATTTATAGCAAAGCTGCATTTCGTGTTTCATTTTCTTGTAATTTATCTTTCTCTGTGTGTGTTGTATTGCTGCTGTTTTGACTGTACATATGACTGCAAGTATGAATTGGTCGTCTTTGTAACCCTCAGTACCAGTGTCTATATTTATGATGTTTCTGTCATGCATCACATGTCGATGATCAGATTTAAACCACTTGCATCGAAATAGAACAACTGATAATTGATCAGTGTAGTGAAGTTCTATAATGTCTTTCAAAATGTCGTAATACATTTCTCCTCCCTTTCCAGGCACTGACACGCCACTATTTTGCGTTAGTCGACGAATGTCTCGATCATGAGTCAAGAAACGGACCCCATTCACTACACATCCAACATATAATTGGGCAAAGTTATCACATCCACACGCCAACGCATACACTTCTTTAGATACTAACTGGGGGTTATAGTACACCTGAAGTTCGTGAAAAGAAAATATACATTATATAATAATAGTATTATCATCAAATCAATTATTTTTACATAATTGAGATTCATTTTATATACGTTTGTTGGATTAGCACTTACCTTTCTATAAAACCAATATGCAGATTCTTGTTTGTGTTGAAACTCCAAGTCACTAACACCATGCGCCATCAACTCCTGTATGTGTTCTCTGCCGCGAAAATGAAAAATAAGCAACATATTATAATCTACATGTCTTTTAGAGATAATTATAATAAATCCCCCACGAGTTTGGTCCAATTACAAAAAAAAGAATATTAAATTAATGAATATGACTTAGTGCAAGTACATGTCTATTTCTGGACAAATGTTAAGAATGTAAAATTGTGTCTGCTTGTGCTTCTCCGACGATAAAGCTACGGTCCTGCGACCTCCAAGTGGGATGCACTGTGATCTAAAAATCGAAAGTTATGACATCACTTCACATATCGGGTTTCTACAGGGTCGATTAAACTTTGTCTCTACATCGGTGAAATAACGAGCACAAAATGTCAAGTGGCACCTAAAGGTAGAACATATAGGGACGACTTATTACATTCTATAGGAAGGACAAAATGTCGTCCCTAAAGGTAGAACATATAGGGACGACTTATTATACCTGTAGAAAGGACAAAATGTCGTCCCTAAAAGTAGAACATATAGCAACGACACAAATGTCCTCCCAATAGGTTGTGGAACCTATTGCAAGGACTTTTGGATGTCGTTCCTATATGTCCTACCTATAGGGACGACACAAATGTCCTCCCAATTTTGTCCTCCCTCTTAACCTCAATTCTTGTAGTGTATACCTAAAAATTTCAAGCTAATCATAATTTTTGAAATCAACCCCAAATATCTAAATAATTACAACCCAACCCTAATAACTCGGATAATTACTAATTAAACCAATAATAATCAATATTTTTGAAATAAATTCACAATTAAATATCTAAACAATTAATTAAAATTTAAACAACAAAAAAAAAAGTGGCGTGGCTAGTGGTGGTGTTAAAACCCTCCAACATCCTAAGAATTCGTGCATTCCATTTCAATCTGAGAGTATATAACAACTGGTAATTAATTGAAAACAGCACATTGCATAGATTAAACACTACATAGAGTAAGCACCTGGGAAACACAAAAAGCTGATAAAAATTAAACCGTATTATTCAAAACTTAGTTCTCATCCTCATAATTAGGTAAATAGACAGTTAAATGAAGAAAAAAAAACCCATAAACTAAACTATCTACTAAACTTAATTATGATATTAATTAGCTAGGACTCTGATGAGTCAATCATAACCGAGCAAGTTTGCTTCAAATCTCTTTCTCTCCATTTCAGTCGAAAGCGAATTTCACGTGGCATGGGTTGATAGTTTACCAACAACTGAACAGGAAACCATTGTCTTAGATAATTATCAAAAGTCTCCATGCTTACACCCTCCAAATCCTGTTTCCATAAGCAGTGCCCTTTTTCTCCTCTGTCCATTATGAGGATCTCATGCAGAAACTCAGTGTTTTCGCTGCTGTCTAAGTTTCTTGGATGACAGATACCGAAGAGTTCATTTACGAAAGCTGAACAAGAAGCCATTGAGTGATGATCCAACCACAAGTGCAAGTGCTCCACGACTAATGGTTGTTTATTATTGAAGTGTTATAGAGTTTAGGGGTCAAAATGTAAATATCTAATGTGTAGTCAAAAGTCAAAGTTGTTAAGCTGATTAGTTAGGGTTGTTAGTGAGCTGAAAGTTGTTAGCAGGATCATATACGTTTTGTATAAAGCTCAAAACTTGCACCAGTGCTTAATGAGATTTAGTTCATATTTTTCCCTTTTGATTCTTGTTCCCAGTATATTCAACATGGTATCCAGAGCCAGAGCCATCAATGGCGGCTGAATTTTTTTTCCAGATCCATAATTTTTTTTTCTTCTCCGTCGTCTAAGCTCAATCAATGGCTTCAATTTCGCCAATTTCTCCATCTCCGACCGAAAATATGTACATAATCCCACACATAGCGCCGCTCAATCTTCGATTAGATAGGGGCAACTACAATTTCTGGAAAATTCAAGTGCTCTCCACAGTTAGGGCTTATGGACTTGAAGGAATTCTACTCGGCACTGATCAGGCTCCAGTCAAGTTCTCAGCAATTGGTACGTCGACAATTCTCAATCCTGACTATACTTTGTGGATGCGTAAGGATCAATTTTTATTCAGCTGGATGTTAGCTTCAATTACTGAGTCTATGCTTGGACATCTCACTCGATGTGTTACTGCATGCGATGTTTGGACTGTACTTGCTCAACTTTTTCAAACACAGTCAAAATCTCGAGCTCTTCAACTTAGGTTTATGCTTCAAACGATTAAAAAAGGTGATCTGACTGTTGATGAATACATCCTGAAAATGAAGAATATAGCTGATGATTTGAACTCAATTGGCCAAGTAATTAGTGATGATGAGCTGATTTTGTACATTCTGGGAGGTTTTGGTGCTGATTATGAGTCTGTTGTTGTTAATCTCACAACAAGAAGTGATATTCTATCCCTACAAGAGGTCCAGTTTGCTTTACAAACACATGAACTAAGGCTGCAACAAGCTGCTCACAATGCTCACACCACAGTAGCTCTAAACACCAATGTTCAGCCCTCAAACTCTACTTACAATCCTTCTGCTAATGTGGCTTATGGTGGAAATGGAAATAACCGTGGTTATCAGCAGTATAATGCTAGAGGAGGTGGTAGAAATTTTCGTGGACGAGGAAGGGGTGGCAGATTCTACAAAACCAGTACCAACAAACCAACATGTCAGCTATGTGGCAAAACTGGACATGTGGCCTTGAAATGCTTCAAGAGATTTGATGTCAATTTCCTTGGACTTTCCTCAGATACTGGACCTTCTCACAACTTCATTTCAAATCCACAAGCCCACATTAGCACAAACATTCACTCTGGTGCACCTACCTCAGATGACAACTGGTACTTTGACAGTGGAGCTACAAATCATGTCACTGCTGACTTGAATCAACTCAATCTGAATTCAGCTGACTATCTTGGACAAGAAAGACTTGTTGTAGGTAATYGTTCCTCCCTTCCCATAACTAAAACAGGATCAGGACACATTCACACCTTCACTAACTCTCAGCCATTAGCACTAAACAATATTCTCTTTGTGCCAAATATAACAAAAAATCTTTTAAGCATCTCTCAAGTCACTAAAGACAACAATGTCCTTATTGAATTTTATCATGACTGTTGTTTTGTTAAGGACAAAATCACTCATCAAGTCCTGCTGGAGGGCAAGCTCAATCATAGCCTGTATCAACTTGATTTCTCCAATCTGCCTCAGTCAAAAGATATTTCATCCTCTTCATGTTCAAAGGTCTCTTCTAAGTCACATAATAACTGTAATAAAAATCCTGCTGCTTTTTCTGTTTCCAAAAATGCCAATGTGTGGCATCAGGACATCCCTCAAAAAATGTTTTGTCTAATGTACTGCATCAAATGAACATCTCTTCCAGTTTGAAAGATGTATTGTTTTGTCATGCCTGTAAACTTGGAAAAATGCATCAACAAAGCTTTGTTTCTCAACCTACTAAAACCACAACTCCTTTTGAACTCTTACATTCTGACATTTGGGGACCTTCTCATGTTTTATCCTGTGATGGTTATAGATACTACATTCATTTTGTAGATGATTTCACTAGATACACATGAATTTACCCTCTAAAAATAAAATCACAAGCTTTTCAAGTCTTCCAAGATTTCAATGCTCTAGTTGAAAGACAGTTTCAAACTAAAATAAAATGCCTACAAACTGATTGGGGAGGTGAGTACAGAACATTTACTCCTCTTCTAAATCAATTAGGCATCTAGTTTAGACATCCTTGTCCACACACACACCAAAAAAATGGAAAAGCTGAAAGAAAGCACTTACATATTGTTGAAGTAGGGTTATCTCTCTTAGCTCAGGCCTCTCTTCCCTTCAAATACTGGTGGGATGCTTTCTTRTCAGCAACATACATAATAAATCTTCTCCCAACCCCTGTTCTTCAGAACCTCTCWCCTCATCAAARTCTGTTTCAWAAAGRTCCTGACTACACCTTCTTGAAAGTTTTTGGCTGTGCCTGCTATCCCTATCTCAGACCTTATAATGCTCATAAATTCATGTACAGATCATCAAAATGCCTCTTTCTTGGCTACAGTGCCAATCACAAAGGCTAAAAGTGTCTCAGCAATTCTGGTAGGTTATACATAGAAGCCACAGTAGATTTTAATGAATCAGAATTTCCTTACACTGAGCTCTTCACATCAAAACTCTCTGCCCCTACTCACACATCATCTACATATTCTATGCCTTTTCCTTACCTGACATCCAATCTTAGCAACACACATACTCCATCTTCACCCTCACTAATATCCTCATCCAGTCCATCAAACACAACTCACACAAACTATGATGGCTTAAATCTTACTGTTCATCTTCCTATTTCATCTCCTCAATCAAACCACTCAAATCACTCCTCTCAGTCAAGCCATCCAACTACTAATTCTACTCTCACACCACCTTCTGTAACAAATGAACCACCACAATCCAGACATCAAATGGTCACAAGGTCCAAAAATGGCATTCATAAACCCAAAATCCTATATGCAATCACCTCTACATTACCTCTTTTGGAACCATTATCTGCATCTCAAGCACTTCTTAACCCAGAATGGAAAGCTGTAATGCAGTTAGAGTTTAATGCCTTAATGGATAATCAAACATGGAAACTGGTTCCTTATCAGGACTCTATGCATGTAATATCAAACAAGTGGGTTTTCAGGACAAAATACAAGGCTGATGGTACTGTAGAAAGGTACAAAGCAAGGTTGGTTGCCAGAGGTTTTGAACAACATACATCAACTGGTATCCTTGACACTTTTAGCCCTGTAGTTAAACCCAGCACTGTTAGGTTAATTCTGACCTTGGCTGTTTCCTCAAACTGGTCTATCCAACAAATAGACATCAATAATGCATTTTTGCATGGTGATCTACATGAAGAAGTATACATGAACCAACCAGAAGGGTTCATTAATCCTAAGAACCCCACTGCTGTGTGTAAACTGACAAAAGCACTATATGGGCTCAGACAAGCTCCCAGGGCCTGGTTTACTAAACTCAAAGATTTCCTACTTTCTATAGGAATGTCTGTTTCTGTATCTGACACATCATTGTTCTATAAGAAAACAAATAACAAACTGCTGGTGGTGTTAGTGTATGTTGATGATATTCTAATTACAGGAACAGACTCAGGTGATGTAACTCACATCATTAATCTCTTGGGTCAGAAATTTGCCTTGAAAACCTTAGGAGAGGTCAATTATTTTCTAGGGCTGGAGGTTGTCAGAACAGGTGCTGGTTTATTGTTGCATCAAACCAAATATGCTTATGAACTATTGTGCAAAGTTGGTCTTGAAAACAGCAAATCTAAACTTACCCCTTTGGTCCCTGCCCAAAAACTACATCTCAAGGATAGCCCTTTGTTTAATCAACCCACTCTCTATAGGAGCACAATTGGAGCACTTCAATACCTAACCATGACAAGACAAGATATTTCATTTGCTGTTAACAAATTATCTCAGTTTATGCAAGCACCAACTGAAAAACATTGGACAGCCTGCAAATATCTGCTCAGGTATATAAAAGGAAGTCTTTCTCTTGGCATCTTTTTTAAATCTGCTTCCAGACTGTGCATAGATGCTTACTCAGATGCTGACTGGGCAAGCTGCCCTGATGATAGAAGGTCTACAGGTGGTCACTGCATTTTTCTAGGACAAAATATGATAACATGGAGCTCTAAGAAACAGTGTGTAGTTTCCAGAAGTAGTGCAGAATCTGAATATAGGTCCCTTGCAAATACAGCTTCAGATGTTTTATGGCTCAGGTCTCTTCTTCAAGAATTGGGAATATCAATCCCTAATAGCCCTGGAATTTGGTGTGACAATGAAAGTGCAGCTGCATTGGCCTCAAATCCTGTGTTTCATGCTAGGACCAAGCATATAGAGGTGGATGTACATTTTGTAAGGGAAAAAGTACTTGCCAAACAACTTGAAATCAGACACATTCCCTCTGAAGAACAGCCAACTGATTTATTCACAAAAGCTCTCTCAGCACCAAGATTTCATACCCTGTGCAACAAGCTATCTCTCAGAAACAGGCTATTCAAAGCAGCTCCATCTTGAAGGGGGAATATTGAAGTGTTAAAGAGTTTAGGGGTCAAAATGTAAATATCTAATGTGCAGTCAAAAGTCAAAGTTGTTAAGCTGATTAGTTAGGGTTGTTAGCAGGTTGTTAGTGAGTTGAAAGTTGTTAGCAGGATCATATACGTTTTGTATAAATCTCAAAACTTGCACCAGTGCTTAATGATATTTAGTTCATATTTTTCCCTTTTGATTCTTGTTCCCAGTATATTCAACATTTATTATCTAGGAAGTTATCTTGTAATGATATGACTTTAGTTTCCCGCTTCCCCCAAAGACTATAACAAAGTTTCATAGAAACTTCAGAATCACTTAATTCCTTGAGAAAGTTCATATAGCTTGACTAACCATGATGAATCATTGGTATTATCCAAATCCAGTTTTATATCGGATTTCCACTCATGAATCGAAGTTGTAGTAAAAGAGAACCTTGATGGCAGATAAAAGCTTGAATATTTAAAATAAAGTATGTTTGGGGCATCAATAGTAGACCTGACAACGGGGTCGTCCATTCGGCGCTTAATGACAAACAGTAAGTACTTAATCGAACGACTTGACAMACGGAATTCTTTGAAGCCATAGCAGCTTTCGAGACGCAAGTATTCAAGGCAAGGCATATTGTTAGACGAAAAGAAGTCGATRGACTTGCTAGAAAGTCGCACTCTCGCCACAGATAGAGATTTGAGATTTTTATGGTCGTTGCGAAACAACGAATTGGGACAACACCACGTAGTGTTTATGATTTCAATATTAGTACTTGCGATGTCGATTTTAGTGCTGGGATCAAACTCAACAGTCGTGAAATCAAAGTGCTTGAGATTGTGATGCTTATCCAACTTAATAGTTCTCAACCCCTTACAATAATGGAGGGTAACACTTTCAATCAAAGGGCAAKTTGAGATTATCTTCTTGAAAGTCTCATCATTTATGTCGACTATGACGAGGTGAAGTYTGCGTAGATGCTTACACAYTACCTTGACAACAGAGCTTAGGTTCAACATGCATCCTTCCAAATATAMTTTTTGGAGGGACTCAGCTTCAAAGACTGAGTATGGGATATCTAACAAGTACTCARCATAGTGTTTCGAAAGCAAATAAAGATTAAATATTTTCGCTATCGGAATCCATTTTTCGAGAAGCGATACCGACTTAGAATGATCATAGCCCCACACTTATAGAAAGAAGTTGATCATGGTACCTTTGTAAAGTCTTGTCTACAACAGACATGAATGCTTGTTCATCTCCATCGAACCAGTTTTCACGAAACTCGACATTGGGGCGAGTAGACCAACGGTGACGCCATGATTTGGACAGTACACAAGTTCTGACTGCGTCCTTTTGGGAGAGGAAAGAGAGTGTGTGTTGCAATATGTGCTGCGGCAATTGAGATATCCTGTCGACGTCCATGGTGAACTTGGAACGCTCTTCTTCTTTCGCCACCAATTTGTAAACCCTAGAAACCAGAGGGAACGAGAAAGTATTGATAAATGAGAAAAATAAAGAGGCTTTGTTTTTTGGGAAAATTCCCATTTAGTATACACCTAACTAAGTTTCATACCATTTAGGTTAAATTTATCCCATTAAATCACAAATTACAGCATAAATTGTCTATAATGCCCTAACCTAATATTTCATATTTCTTTCTTTCCTTTGTCTCTCTTTTCTTTTAGGGGGAATTGCCAAATACTCCCCCTAGAAAAATGTGTTTGTCAAATACCCCAACTAGTTTTAGAAAATGCCAAGTACTCCAAACACAATTGTACAATTACCAATTTGGCCTTCCTTCCCATCAAAATTCACTTATTCCTCTCGCAATCGAATCAGACCTAATTCGCCTTCCTTCATCGCCTTCAATTCTTGCGCCCAAATCCGCCTCCATCACCTTCAATTCGTGCGCTCTCTTCACCACCGTACAACACACGGTGCCTCAACACCGCCTCAACGCCTCACCACACAAGTCGACTGCCACAAACCTCCGAGAACCGGCGCCGTCAAGAAAATCCGAGGTAAGTGCATCGAGTTTGGGCCTAAAAAATACTCAGTGTTTGAGGGGTTTATGATGAATTGATGATTTGCACAAATAGTAGTCTGGTTGATGCACGCAGACATCTAATTGAAGTCCAATTTGG
Source organism: Phtheirospermum japonicum (assembly GCA_014905375.1). Classification (NCBI taxonomy): domain Eukaryota; kingdom Viridiplantae; phylum Streptophyta; class Magnoliopsida; order Lamiales; family Orobanchaceae; genus Phtheirospermum; species Phtheirospermum japonicum. The sequence goes on from BMAC01000406.1 coordinate 86,356, forward strand.
ATTGTTCTTATGAGGATGTTAACTATGGTTGAAATTTAACTAAGGGTTACAATTTGGGTCTGTATTGGGTATGCCTGTTTGCGTGAAATGTTGCTATTCAATATCAAGGACTTTGGTCCAGTCCAGTTATTTATTGATTCATGTAAATACACAGCCCGGGTCCAACCCTAATTAACACGACCCTAATCGTTAAATGCCTGTTTGATTTGATTTTGATTTGATTTGATTGGGGATGACAATTTTCTGGGAATGGAGAATTCGATACCCTAATCTGACCAAATCTAAATGGATGAGGATTTCGAAAAATCTTTTGACATCTGTTTGAACTAATATTTTTTGGAATCCTTAACCGATGTGTGAATTACCGATGTGTACATTTCTAATGGTTCGGGGATTTACAAATCTCTTTGTCTGTCAAATGTCTGTAGTGGGGTGTGATTCATTTGTTTTTTCTACAAATATGGTTGCTATTGCATGTGAGATTGATTGATTTCTGCCATTTTCTTTTGACTTTAAGTGGAATAGGCCCCCCTCAATAAGAAGGATGAAATTTGAGTTTGTGTTAAAAATGCGTACAAAAGAAATGGCCCAAAAAAAGGCCCAAGATCTTGATGTTGGGGAGAACGAAGGAGGTTCGGGAAAAAAGCAGCAGCAGCTGGAGAAGAAGAAGAAGAAGAAGTCAGCTGCGAAGAAGAAGAAAAGCCCCGCCGTCAAGGATAATGAAGCTCCAACCACCCTCCCGCTGGTGAATGAGAAGAAGTCAGCTGCGAAGAAGAGGAAGCATGCTATTGAAGAAGGCGACAAAGTAGAAGTTGAGGAACAACAAAAGAAGCAACGAAAGTGAGTATTAGTTATTGGTATTGATTGTTTGTGGTATTGGGTCTTATTAGATATTATCTAGTGCTTTTGCTAGTGTTTGTAAATATGTTGTTTTTATTTTTGCAGGAGATATGACTCGGATTTTGTCATCCACTGCAAACCTAATGGTTTGTGCGAAATCGTTGGCAGTTTGAAGCCTGTCCAGAAGGAAGATGTCAAGGCTGTTGGTTTTGGTGGGATGCTGCGTGTTTCGGGTATAAGTGTCACCAAAACGAAGCTTATACGCTGGCTTGTGGAACGATTCAACGGGCGCAGCCGGATGCTGAAAATAAACAACATGAACAGTTTTGCAGTCACTGCGGATGATATATGTGACGTGTTCATGTTGCCAAATGGAGGGCTGGATGTAGTGAMAACGGAGGTAAAGAAAGATGCTCCAGACAGTAGAGGCCTCTTGGTTGGGTGGGAGGCGAAGTATGGGTTCAAGCGCACTGTGAGCTTGACTGATATGAAAAGGATTCTCGAGACAAAGTTTGGTGATGCAGGGGGCCCTGACTTCCAACGCCTCTTTGTTCTTTATTCCATTTCCACTTTCCTGGCCCTGGTTTCAAGTCAAAAGATGGATTGGGGGCTTCTCGACTGTGTTGGTGATGTGGGAAAAATAAATTCCTACAATTGGTGCTCGTATGTCCTCGCCCGACTCTGTAAAGGGGTTGATACCTTCCGTGCGAGCCCCACACCGAAGAATATAAGTGATTGTGTGCTTGTGCTGCAGATCCTCTACTTTCACAGGCTGAAATGGAAGGGGCGCGCCGAACCGTCCTCGCTGCCTTTGATTCAGCACTGGACGACAGAGAAGTTCACGCAACGAATGTGTGAAGAACTTTCTGCTGGAGGTTGGGGGCAGGGCGAGTGGATGATGAGCATGTACCCTATTTCATCCACGGTCGAGGGAAAGAGCGATGGAAATGTAGATGGGGCGAATGATGAAAGTGTCGAGGTTGAAGAAAAGAAGGGTGAAGGAATGGGCGATGGTTGTACACAAGTTGAACCAACCAAATTCATACAGTTTGAATTGATGGCTGGTGAAATGGACGATGAGGAGATAAGAAGAGTAGCGCAAGACGTAAGTTGTGTTGATTATTATCCTGTTGTATTTTTTTATTTATTTAATATTTGGGTTAACTCGTACTAACTCTAGTGTCTGCATTGTAGGATACTCATGAGGCGATTCTCCTTTTAAAAAGAGATATGGGTATTGTGAGCCGTTTCCATCAGAGACGATTGCTGGAGTTGGCACGGAATATTAAGGAGAAAGATTGTCTAGAATATGTTCCCGGCGATACGACTGAAAGCCAGAAGTTCTGGTCCGATGAACAAGTGGTCCGCCTGTGTGATCAAATCGAGGCGAACCATAAACGGATGCAAGAACTCACAAGTGCAGTTCCTATGCCTAGCTTTGAACTTTTGACGCCCGAACCGGGATATAAAATGGATACTGAGACAGAAGCGGCAGTTGAAGAACTGTACAGAAGCGAGGAAGCGGCGTCGGCTGGAATTCCAGGTGAAAGTGAGGAAGCGGCGTCGGCTGGAATTCCAGGTGAAAGCTCCATCAAGTCTTAATCACTTTCTATATTTATGATGTATTGGTTTTCTGTTTGTGGAGTATGTGTGTTTGTGCTATGAGGTATTGGTTTTCTGTTTGTGGATTATGTGTGTTTGTGAAGTATTGGTTTTCTGTTTGTGGAGTATGTGTGTTTGTGCTCTGAAGTATTGGTTTTCTGTTTGTGGAGTATGTGTGTTTTATGCTCTGAAGTATTGGTTTTCTGTTTGTGGAGTATGTGTGTTTGTGCTCTGAAGTATTTGTTTTTTTTTTTATTTTAATTTTACCAGATGATTCTTGGCCTGTAAGGGAGAATAGTGATTTCAAATGCTTATTTATGAGGAAGTACATGAAGTCATCTGGTGACATGAGTCAGAAAGAGAAAGACGTTGTTGATTACTGTCTTTCCCATCAAAGCTTATCTGAAAAAATGTAAGTAGAATATATATGCCGATCTAAAAATAAAATAATTTTACTTTTGTGTTTATTAAATTTTTTTTTTCAGGGAGAAACCGAATGTTTTCGCGCATCACTCTGAATACTCCTTCTTTATTAGTGTTGATGATATTGCAACGTTGAATGATGGTCGCTTTGTGAGCACTGCCATAATTGACGCATGGGCATTGATGCTGAATAAACGGGGGGGTAGCAATTGTTTCTATATGAACACTCAACACTCTGTAAGTTTTATTAAGTAGAGTGTTTGTGATCTTGTTTTTTCTTCCTTCTTTTCTATTACTGTGCATCATATTGAAAGAAAAAATGATTGATATCACAGCTGTACCTGCACAATTTGGTCACTGGAGTCGAGGGAGAAGTCGATTTTGCTAAAAAAGTGAGAGGTTGTTGGGATCATTGGCCGAAAAATATGGGTGATTCTGTAATTTGGGATTCATTAAATTTTGTAAGTATTACATATTCTAATGTAGAATATGAGTGGAATGTTTGGGTTAGTTTGGTTATATTTTGATAATGATCTTTACTTTATTTATATTCTGATTCACATTGGTTTGTTCCCCAAATTTTTGTTCCTATTTGGATTGCAGAACACTTTTTTGCTGTTGTTGTCGACCTTGTGGAGCAAAAAGTGCAAATCTGGACAATATGACGCATTTAAAATTGAAGAAAGTGTTGTATGAAAATCTACAGAATACTGTGGTAAGTTATATGGATCATATTTTAGACTTTTTTTTCAATTGAAGGCAAATGTATATGTGTGAGTACAATTTCTTATTTGAATTTTTACAGAAAACCCAAATGGCTATTTTCCTTGAAGAGAAAAAACACCCGAAAGCAGGCGATATTGAGCAGTACATTGTTGAAGATGTTRGTTTCGCGTGGAAGGGATMTGCTSGGGCCAATGGGGACTGTGGTATCTTCCTTATGAATCACATGGAATTTTTTAGGGGKCATCCCTATGAAAATCCAAGTTTGAAAAAAGTAAGTACACTTGTTATACATAAGTTCCGCTTTTAATTTGAAAAGGATAGGTAAATTTATTTATTTTTTTGTGTGTTTTTTGTAGCGTGAAGAGAGACGTTTGTTGAGATCCAAGTATTGTACAACACTTCTCTTGAGTGATGTCAATCACATGAGGAATCAGTTGAAGAAAGATGTACTCGATTTCTCCAATTTCAGGAAGTAGAGGAGTTGGCCATGGGTAGAAAAACATGTCTTGGTTCTTGTGCGTTTTCAAGGAAGTAGAGGAGTAGGAAGTATTTGTGAATTTCTTAGCCTTTGACATGTTAGGTCTCTGCACGTACAATTGTTGTAGTGTTTTGCAAGTTTTGAAATGTAAATATTACTCCAGTTGAAAGGGAATGCCAATTCCACTTAGCGAACTCATTTAGTTACATTAGATTCACATTATTTGAATAAATTGCTAGCATAACGCGTAAAGACGGCTTATTGGAAAAGAAAAAACTGGTCAGGTTTTTATATGATTCATTTGCAGGAAAATGGCTGCTTCGTATCAAGAACTGGAGACTAGAAAGAAACGAGTGCAAGAGCTAGAAAGAATATACATGGATAAAGCGATGCAGAAAGAATTGCAGGGATCAATTAGTTTTAGATTCTAAATTATTATTACTATTTTAAATATAAACTTCCTTGTGAAAGGAGATAGTAATCATATAAGAAAACTACTTTATAGGTGGACAAATGAATTGGACTTGCTCCAAGACGTGCCGACATACGCCTAGGTTCGAGTCAAGGTATTGAGGCTCAAAATCAGTGCCGAAACGAGAAGACCAAGCCTAAAGCAGCTAGAATCGACTGAAAAGCTCTCGATCGAATGCAGTCGATCGACTGAGTGCCACGGATTGACTGGAAGCTCCGAAATCAACTGCTGGACAGCAGTCAACCTCAAATCACATTTCTTCAATTTTATGCTTTTTTGCCTTAACTCCTTGATTTCTTATTAGATCTTGTGAGTTGGCTATGGAATCTAGATGAGTGACACGTCTAGATCATAGATCGAGTCTTAGATCGTTTTTATTTGAAGTGTTTCATATGCTTTATTTTGGATTTTATTTTCATGCATTGTTTCATGCTAAATCCTAGATCTATACTTTATTGCTTGTTATGTTACGTAAAGTTTTAAACTTTGACGCCAACTTTTATTCCTCGTTACATTGATGCTTTCAATTTGTGTTAATTGACATTATTTAAGATTTTATGATCATGCATGCATAGTTGTACTTTGAGCTTTCATGGTTGTACTTGATGAAACTTTGTTTGTTCTTGCTTATTTTCATTGTTGCTTGAAATTTTCAATTAAGGCATACGACCGAGGCATCCGACCAACTTGCATTTACTTTTCCTATCTTAGTTTAGTTAGTTTATTTTCGTAATTTCCATTGCTTTTCATTTTCTTTCAGTTTCCAAAGTTACAAACACATTGAATCTTACATCAATCGAAATTCGATAATACAAAGTCATGAACCCACTTTTCATATTTCAAAACCACTGAAAAACCACACATCAGGTAATCGATAAAAATTCATCAACAAGTATTACAACAAGCAAAGAGCACAAAATAAACTGACAAAAAAAATGAAAATAAAACTCTAATGAATCCAGACTACAAAATAAAACTCTAATATATTATGCGAAGGATATAATAGAAACCGTAAAAAAAAGCTATAATTAGAAGGAAAAAAAATTGAATGTCCAGATTCAAACAGATTTTATCGACACAATCTGTGAAAAAAAAAAGAGCAAGAATTATGAACTCGTCGAAAGAAAAAGAAAAAAGAAAAAATAGAGAATCGAGAGAGCAATCATTAATTATGTAGTACGAATTTAGGAGAAAATGACACCTAGAAACAGCACATTTCCTTATATATATATATATATATACCCTGTATATTAATGCAAAATCCTCATATCCTATGTGTCTACTTCCTACGCTTTGTTAGCTAAAAAATTTTGGTGCTTCGGTATCACCGAACCTAATATCTACCTAATTTAATATTTTCATTTTATGTATTATTTTAATTTAATATTTTTATTTTATTATATATTACCTAATTCAATATTTTCTTAATTCAGTATCTTACTTTTATTCTATTAATATAAAAAAGTAATATTTAATTCAAAAAAATCTATATAAGTTGAATTAATTTGTATTTATAATAAAAGTTGAAATAGTTTTATTTTTAGAATTCCAAATATCTTATTTAAGAAAAACACGTATTATATAAGATTATTACAAAGGAGAAATAAATATAATAATAAATATAAACTTGAATTCGGATATATCACCATAATATAATGGATTGAGAATAACATTAAAACTAAATATGAAAACTAGGAAAAAAGAAAAGAAAAACTTAAATAATAATATAAATTATTACGCATAGAAAAATAAATATTAAATATATTATAAATTCTTATCTAATGTCAATACAGTGCATTTATAAACACAATATAAATTTGTTAGGTAGGCTATTACGATTGCTTAATTTTGCTGAGGTATGCCGTGACGTTATAGAATCATCCAAAGTGAGAAAAAATATAGTCTTTTGTCGGAAAAGAGATTTGGGTATGTACATTTATTTATAAATGTTTATTAGTTTTATTTTTGATTCTTTTTTCTCCTTCCTCTTTTGCCCTTTTCTTGGCCACATTCAGCCTCTCTATATATAGGCATCAATGCCTTGAACAAATAAATATCATACACACTTAGTCTGAAAGAAAATGGCTAGTTTTAGTAGATTGCTCGCAACTGTTTTCCTCCTGGCTGTGCTCATCTTTTTCCCTGGTATTCTTCTTCATTTAAACTCTATTTTTCACAAATTTATAATACATTTCCGTCGCTTTATGTTTTTATTCACAAATATTTGGCTTGTCTATGTGTTTTTATTCGCGTGCGAGTCAAGTTCATTTTTAGGATCTTTGTCGCATTAATTCTGGTTTTATTAATCAGGAATGGTGGCACGGAAAGATCCGAACCCGCCAAGTACACCAAAACGATCACGTATTTGCGAGAAAGATTTAAATAATGTAAATTGTAGCGCGAATCGTGATTGTCGGATTCCGTGCAAGAACAAGAAATATGACTCATACCGTTGCTCGAGCATGACATGTAGCTGTTCCAAGATTTGCTAGGACGCGCCGACGGTTAATATCCATAACAAATAGTAGTAATTACTTCCTGACGTAGTACTTGGTGCTTGCTTTGCTAATAATAAACGTGGTGTAATAGCATTATTATTGAATAAAAAATATAAAAAGGTTTAGTTATAAATATAATATTAGGTGCATAAAATAAGTTGGCCTTGATATCTTCGATTGCATCTTCAGATCAAAACTCCATGTATTTCCATCGTTGTGTGGTTTTTTCTATTATCTTCCTATTGAAAACTCTACGGTTACGTTGTTCTATAAAAAGACTCGAAAAATTCCATGTAATAATATTATACATGGAATATTGTGATAATATTTCTTCCATATATTGTATTTCAGTGTTTATATCGTGCCATATGAGTTAGATCCAGCCTACTTATTTGTTCTATTAACCTAATAGAAATTGCAGATGTAATATGACGGCATCAAAGGCACATAAAATGTACTAATTGTTGTGCAAAAATCTGATTCTAGGCTTATATTAAAAGAGTGAACGCTCATTCCACACTAATATTTGTTTCGAACAAAAAACAATTTATGTTCCCATTTTCCGAATTCCAGATTAAATTTGATTTTTTGAGCATCTATTTTATTTTTTTTTTTTAATATTATTGATATATTTTATAGTTATTTAACCTGTGATTCCATGTTATTTCAAATAAATTTATAGTATATTCTTTATTAGATGTGTATAGTGAATTATGACGGACAAAAAAAAAAGAATCGGGGAGTTAGAAAAAGAAAATGAATAATAAAAATATAAATAAATTAACCACGTACTTTACTTATGTGACTAATCTATTCACTAGCCATTAAAGACGCTCTAGTAAACATATATCCTCTAGTTAAGGATACTTGCTATCACAACATTTTCAGCAACGATGAACACAATCTTTAAAAAGAAATTTCTAAAAATTGAGTGTGAAACGATCACACGTCATAATGGGTTTGGAAGCTCCTTTTTGTTCATCCTGCGTCAAAGTAAAGCACCAATACCAGCAAGCAAAAGTATKCCAAGTAAACAAGTTCATGAGATATATATTATATTCTTTCGTATATCTTTGGTAGATCTAGGGGAGCCGCATGAATTAATGAATTATATGACATTTATTTATTAAGAAACAATAAAATGTACACACAACTTATATTATGAATTAATAGTTTTTGCAACACTAGGATTTATTAATTTATTGAAATTATTAAATAAACAAAATATTAATTGAATATATTATTTATTCGAAATTTTATTGTATTTGATTCTTGTCTATCGTCAATAATTTATATAGACAGTTTTTTAGATATGGTCCAAAAAGAGATGCAATATTAGGGTCCACTATTCATTAAAATGACTTAGCTTCGTTATCCTCGTGTTACTTCTTAAATATTGCATACTAAATGCATTTTTCTTTAAGTACTATTTCATGTATCAAGTTAAATGGTAAAAATGATATATGCATGTTATCTCAATACAAGCTTGTCATGTAACAAAACTCAATTAAAAAAATGATAATATTTCTAGAGTTACATTGTCCTATTCAACGAGCATCCTTGGTTTATTATGATAATATTTCGTCCATATACTTGTCTTGCAATCCGGTGCAATATCAACGTACCAAACACATTGAGATGGACATTTATTTTGTACATGATAAGGTCGCACTTGGTCATATCAAGGTACTACATGTTCCTTCTTCATATCATTATGCAGATATTTTTACAAAGGTTTGCTGAGGCAACTATTTTTAGACTTCAGATCCAGTCTAAGCGTTCGACCTCCTCCCGCTTCGACTACGGGGGTGTGATAGATAATAGGTTACTATTATCTTGTTAATATTGTGTAAAAATATATTTTGTGTAATTTAGGTAAATAAGTATTCTCATAATTAGGTTTGTAAATATCCTATATATATTCAATGAATTAGAATACTCCAACCAAGGAGAATTACACTATTCTACATATATAAATTAAATTGGCAAAATATATTACTATTATTATTAGAAACATACTGTGATAAGGAAATAAGTATAGTATTGGTAAAATATATTACTATTATTATTAGAATTACTATGATATGGAAATTATTATATTATTAGTAAAATATATTACTATTATTATTAGAATTACTTGATAAGGAAATTAAGTATATTATTAGAATGATGTTCCTAGTTTTCTTACTTTATTAAATTGAGTACGATGAAAATAAAATAAATATAATAAAAAAATATTAAATTAGATAATTATTATGATGGATGATATTTATATATAAGATAGATATACATGTGAATATAGTAATGAGTAGATTCAAGTAAAATTGACAAAATCACCTTTTGTATTCGTGGGGCATGGAAAAGCAGGCTGCGGCAGGAAGAGAAGATGGTTCCATGGACGACAGGTTATCTCAACTATCAAGATAAGAAAACAATAAGCCTGCATATATTGACAGATGGTAAACATATTATTGCCATTTTAACCACAAAAACTAATGATGTAAAAAAGAACTTGTTGAGAAGCACAAGAGAAAACCTTGAATTCCATCGTTTACCATTAGTATGTCACACACACGCACAATCTGATTGTCCCACAATGCTCATAATAAGAAAATTAGTAAATTTATTGAAATCCCATCGAATAGAGGATAAACCTCCCGTAGCCACAGTCAAAGTAGTGAAAACAAAAAATGCGGAACTTAAATGACAAATTTTGAATAGAAAAAAAAAATGCACATAGGGTGTTTCATCTCGCCTTTACTCTCGTAAACAAAACACACACACACACACAAAAAAAAAAAAAAAAAAAAAAGTCGACGCGGTTGTCTTGATTAATGAAAGAAAACAAAACAAATGCCAAACAATAAAAAAAAAGAACCAAAAGCCCCAAACCATGAACAATACTTGAACATTTCAGGTTATTTGTTTGGGGAATCCATTCGGATAACTCACAATAACCATTAGAAAATTTAAATAGAAATGAGAAAGACCACACATGCCGTTGTTTGCTGTATTCAAAGTCAAAATTATAACCATTTACCAATCTAAAATAACCATTGGTAGTCTATATATTGTTGAAGTTGAATAAAAAACTTGAAAGCTCAAAACATGATTCTCACCTTAGTTTCCGAAGAATAGTCTGCTGCCCATCTTTCAGCCCTTAAAAAGTGAAACAGATATATATGGCAAAGTTGAAACGCAAGATAAAGATAGCCAAGATAAAAATTACAAGTTTTCGAATTTAAATTCGAAATTAAACAACCGAATGAATTCCGAACGCGAAATTGAATAACAACCAACAACTAAACACAAGATAAATAGGGCTTGAATCTCAGAAGTTCTTAGCCTTCATTATCTACCTAGATCAAACAAAAAAGAAACAAGAATTCAAAATTCTGACCTTATTTCGATATATAATTGCAGGGGAAATCCGTTTAGAAAAGCAGACGGCCATCTTCATAATGTTGCCGAGAGACATAAAGGGGAAAAAAGAGCGCATAAATCGTATTTCCTATCTCATATAACTGAACAGTCACAAGTGAAGCAGAGTGATTCAGTTACCATTTCTGAATAATCATGATGTGTATATATTACCATATAACATGAAATTTTGTTGACTCTGGGGATATTTTAGCCCAGCCATAATTTTACAGAAAAAGTAACATTTTTTTATTAGAAAAAATAAAATAAAATAATAAAAATATAAAATAAATAATTATAATTATAAAAATATAAATAAATAAATTATAGTTTATAAATTATTAATTATTAGTAATTATTAAATTAAATTATTTATCATAATTATTATAACTTTATTTCTGAAACACTATATATATATATATATATAGGGCAACACTCTTGTCAGGTCGGATTAACGAATCATTCGTTAGACCAAAATCTCATATTAATACATCACAAAGAGAATATAATGCCCACATGACTGCAAAAACAAAGTATCGAATTTTCAACACACAGTTCACCAAATTAAGAATTTGAACTCCCAAAAGGCTTTGTTAAAAACCTCCAATATCCTAACAATTCGTGCATTCCATTTCAATCTGAGAGTATATTACACCTGGTATTTAATTGAAAACAGCACACTACATAGAATAAGCAACTGGAAAAACACAAAAGGCCGATAAAAATTAAACCGTGTTATTCAAAACTTAGTTCTCATCCTCATAATTAGGTAAATAGACAGTTAAATAAAAAAAAACATAAACTAAACTATCTACTAAACTTAATTATGATATTAATTAGATGAGTCAATCTTAACCGAGCAAGTTTGCTTCAGATCTCTTTCTCTCCATTTCAGTCGAAAGCGAATTTCACGAGGCATGGGTTGATAGTTTACCAACAACTGATAAGGAAACCATTGTCTTAGATACTTGTCAAAAGTCTCCGTGCGTACACCCTCCAAATCCTGTTTCCATAAGCAGTGCAATGAGCGAACGCATTGTTGCATCTCTATGGGCAAGGATATTAATCACAGATGCAGTGTCACAACCAAAACTTGTATAATGCTAACACTAATTAGCATGCTAATTAAATAATAATTAATCTTTCTTGATTAGAAAACTACATGTGAGTTAGCATTCTGTCGCACTGTACCTCTTATTATATTTTAATGAATAGAATTTTACAGGTTTATTTATACTGCATCACCTTTTTTAGTCTATTTTCTCCTAATTTCCTAACTAAAGGCAGCCAGTTTTAACCTACCCAATCTTCATTTCAAAAACGAGCAGTTCATTTAGTTTAGGTAAAATGATTTCAGAAATTAACAACGAACTTAGGTTAGAAACTAGAAAAATAAAATTGATTCATAATATAATAATTAACAGATCGAGAATTAAAGCAATTACATGCTATGAGAAACCATTAGAAGCTTTCAAAGAAATTTTTAGCCACAGTAACAGAAAACTTAAAAGAAACAAAATCAAAATTACGTAAAAGGGGGAAACTAATTACCCTTGAAAGCACGGTAGAGTTGCATAGCGTCATCACGCGGCGAAATCAGCGCTGGAGGTATGGTCAACGGCGACATATCCGAATTTCTGCCTCTCGTAGAAAAAACACACACAAATTTAAAACCGAATTAAATTATTAGCTCGATCAATCAACCCATCATCATGAGAAAAGTTCACTAAGTCGAGGATGTATGGTCTTACTGTGGCGGCACTAAGTCGAGGTCCTGGAAGGCTCGTCGAAGCCGCAACGGGCGGCTATGGTGATGGAGATTTCCTCCCACTGGAAGGATTTGAGAAGGACTCGCTTGATACCATTTCTCCTCGCTAGCTTGAATTAGGGCTAGGGTTTTTAGGTGGCCCAGGGGAGGGGGACGACG
>BMAC01000406.1:98766-127659 GCA_014905375.1 Phtheirospermum japonicum
TGAACTCCCAAAAGGCTTTGTTAAAAACCTCCAATAATTCCTAACAATTCGTGCATTCCATTTCAATCTGAGAGTATATTACACCTGGTATTTAATTGAAAAACAGCACACTACATAGAATAAGCAACTGGAAAAACACAAAAGGCCGATAAAAATTAAACCGTGTTATTCAAAACTTAGTTCTCATCCTCATAATTAGGTAAATAGACAGTTAAATGAAAAAAAAAAAAAAAACATAAACTAAACTATCTACTAAACTTAATTATGATATTAATTAGCTAGGACTCTGATGAGTCAATCATAACTGAGCAAGTTTTGCTTCAAATCTCTTTCTCTCCATTTCAGTCGAAAGCGAATTTCACGAGGCATGGGTTGATAGTTTACCAACAACTGAACAGGAAACCATTGTCTTAGATAATTATCAAAAGTCTCCATGCCATGCTTACACCCTCCAAATCCTGTTTCCATAAGCAGTGCCCTTTTTCTCCTCTGTCCATTATGAGGATCTCATGCAGAAACTCAGTGTTTTCGTTGCTGTCTAAGTTTCTTGGATGACAGATACCGAAGAGTTCATTTACGAAAGCTGAACAAGAAGCCATTGAGTGATGATCCAACCACAAGTGCAAGTGCTCCACGACTAATGGTTGTTTATTATCTACGAAGTTGTCTTGTAATGATATGACTTTAGTTTCCCGCTTCCCCCAAAGACTATTACAAAGTTTCATAGAAACTTCAGAATCACTTAATTCCTTGAGCAGTTCATATAGCTTGACTAACCATGATGAATCATTGGCATTATCCAAATCAAGTTTTATATCGGATTTCCACTCATGAATCGAAGTTGTAGTAAAAGAGAACCTTGATGGCAGATAAAAGCTTGAATATTTAAAATAAAGTATGTTTGGGGCATCAATAGTAGACCTGACAACGGGGTCGTCCATTCGGCGCTTAATGACAAACAGTAAGTACTTAATCGAACGACTTGACAGACGGAATTCTTTGAAGCCATAGCAGCTTTCGAGACGCAAGTATTCAAGGCAAGGCATATTGTTAGACGAAAAGAAGTCGATTGACTTGCTAGAAAGTCGCACTCTCGCCAGAGATAGAGATTTGAGATTTTTATGGTCGTTGCGAAACAACGAATTGGGACAACACCACGTAGTGTTTATGATTTCAATATTAGTACTTGCGATGTCGATTTTAGTGCTGGGATCAAACTCAACAGTCGTGAAATCAAAGTGCTTGAGATTGTGATGCTTATCCAACTTAATAGTTCTCAACCCCTTACAATAATGGAGGGTAACACTTTCAATCAAAGGGCAAKTTGAGATTATCTTCTTGAAAGTCTCATCATTTATGTCGACTATGACGAGGTGAAGTYTGCGTAGATGCTTACACAYTACCTTGACAACAGAGCTTAGGTTCAACATGCATCCTTCCAAATATAGTTTTTGGAGGGACTCAGCTTCAAAGACTGAGTATGGGATATCTAACAAGTACTCACCATAGTGTTTCGAAAGCAAATAAAGATTAAATATTTTCGCTATCGGAATCCATTTTTCGAGAAGCGATACCGACTTAGAATGATCATAGCCCCACACTTCGAAACGAAATACTTGTATAGAAAGAAGTTGATCATGGTACCTTTGTAATGTCTTGTCGACAACAGACACGAATGCTTGTTCATCTCCATCGAAACAGTTTTCACGAAACTCGACATTGGGGCGAGTAGACCAACGGTGACGCCATGATTTGGACAGTACACAAGTTCTGACTGCGTCCTTTTGGGAGAGGAAAGAGAGTGCGTGTTGCAATATGTGCTGCGGCAATTGAGATATCCTGTCGACGTCCATGGTGAACTTGGAACGCTCTTCTTCTTTCGCCACCAATTTGTAAACCCTAGAAACTAGAGGGAACGAAAAAGTATTGATAAATGAGAAAAATAAAGAGGCTTTGTTTTTTGGAAAAATTCCCATTTAGTACAATATTATACCCATTAATTACCATATAATCACCTAACTAAGTTTCGTACCATTTAGGTTAAATTTATCCCATTAAATCACAAATTACAGCATAAATTGTCTATAATGCCCTAACCTAATATTTCATATTTCTTTCTTTCCTTTGTCTTTCTTTTCTTTTATACACGATCGTTAAAATAAATATCTCTTTATGTAGATCTGGAAACTCAATGGTGAACGACATTAACATATCAAATCCATGACACCTCTTCAACGCACTGTCATCAGCGAACTATGACTGCTAGAAATGTGTGGCAATCCTGGACTCTGATTTTCATTTTCTTCCATGGATTTCAGGCTAAAGATCTAGCACCGAAAAAAATTAAGGCGATAATGATGATGGTGACGCGACAACGATGATGGTGATGGTTTATTTTGTGATCTCGCTAGAGTTGTTATAAATCTGTTTCGCGGTAGTGATGTGTTGACAACGATGATGGTGACAACAATGATAATGGTGATAATGAATTGTGTTGTATCTTATAGAGTAACATCTAAATTAGTTAACATGTAATTATATATTGTATTTGTATTAGTTATTATGAAATTATGTATTATATTTGAATTATTTAGTATGGAATTGTATGTTATGTATGAAATAGTATATGGAATTAATTGTGTGTTATTAGTTATGAAGTTGTGTATTGTATCTATATCACTTTGTATGGAATTTTGTCTGCTTGTATGAAATCAGTGTGATTTATCAAACATAATTCATCCATCTAGTAGTATAAGTAGTATGGAATTGTGTCTTCTATTATGAAATTGTGTCTTGTATATATATCAATTAGTATGCAATTATGTCTGCTATTATGAAATTAAGATGATTTGTTAGACACAATTCTATAAAATACGGAAGTGGTATGGTTATGGAATTGTGTCTGCTAGTCTAAAGTTGGTATAGACTTAGGTATTGCATTTGTATCAGTTAGTAGAGTATTGCGTCAACTAGTATGGAATTAGTGATTTAGCAATCACAATTTCAAACAATATCTGAGTTTAAAAGTAGTATGAGATTTTTTATACTAATATGAAGTTAGTATGGAATTCCAAACAATATCTGAGTATAAGAGTAGTATGGAGTTGTGTCTAATTGTGTTTGGTAATATGAAGTTATATGTAGTTTTATGTGTTAATATGAAATAAGATATATTTTGGTAATTGTTATTGTATATGAATATATTTTTTAGTTTTTATATTACCTTTTGATGATTTCTTACTAGATTAAGAAAGCATACGTCCAAATAATGCAATCAACTTTTGCAGGTAAAAAGAAAATTCTGATTAAGAAAATTTTGATTGTCTGAGTTCATAATAGTTAATGGTTAATGTAGTATGTATTTCAAATGGGTTTGGGTCAAACAAAGTAATCCCACACTACTCTTTTTTATTCCAGGATACCCTCTATTTTATTCCAGGATACCCTCTAATATTACAACCTACTCTTTATTTTCTAAACTAATATTTGTGTGTAGTATGGAATCAATTACAATTCCATACTAATCTGCAAATGTGTGGGTATAACAGAGTAACCTTTAGACTACTCTTCTTTATTCATACTACAATGATGAAATTCAATTTACTCAATCTAGTTCCTCAAATTTGACGTGAGTCTAACCTAGTTCACATTTTCTAAACAGATAGTGTGCAAGAAATTTAGGTAATATGAAATGCAGTGCAGGAAATTAGTTCAATTTAGTAAGGAATTTTGGTCTTTCTTTTGGGAACTAGAATGGAATTCATTTGCATTTGCTTTTTTAGTATGGAATTCAATTCATTCATTGGCTAGAGTTGAGATTTCATACTTAGATATCATAAAAAGATTATAACATATTCATGTTTAATTATCTCTCGTGCTTTCATAGGCTTTTCTGTCTATGACACTATTTATATATTTTGCGGTTATGGAGAAGAGAAACTAGTCGTGGGAGTAGAAGCATGGTTCTCTATTGAGGCGCTTTTTTTCAAGTTGTTTATGTAACCACATTTTTCCAGATTTGTTGTTTTAACCATAATTCTTTCTTGTTTACACCTGACTCTGCCATGGACAACGAATGTTCAGTGTGAAAACAAATGACTGAAGTCAGTAAATATGAATGATATTGCAGCTATTATGGAATTATATGCTTAGCTTCTTTGTTAGTATGCAATATGTTCCTAGTCAGTGTGTAAATAGTATAGTATGAAATTTAAAATTATAGACTAGTATGTAATAATATGATTTATATATTTGTTGGCATGATAGTGGCGAACAAGAAATGAGCCAAATAGGTAGTAATTAGTTGTATATATTTCATTTAGTACAAAATTATTCAACAGATCATAATCAATTATTATATATTTTGTATTTTCAATAAGTATGTAGTAGAAGATTTATGAATATATTTGTACTAGTTTGTATGGAATTGAGTTCCATACTAAGTGAAATAACAAGCAACAATAAACTATACAAAATCAAGAACAACAAGATTGAATAAGACAAATAACTTGCATTGTAACACAAAAAGTCATAAATATCCCCAAGCTGATCACAAACAACCACTTATTGGGTAAAATGCTCCAAGGCCATATATACCAATTTCTAACTACTTACAAAAAACTACAAAACTCTATCAAGGACATACAGGTTTCGTACCTATTATTTTTACCCCTATAATTATTAGCACAACACTATCCAACAATATAAACTGTACAAAATCAAACCTGTCATACTGATTCGTCCAAAAAATAAGTAACTAGGCTAGTCAAGACATGCTCAACAACCATCCAAGATCATAGTTTCAACGTGATTGCTCCAATCATATCAACCTTGAATCCATTCGCCACCCCTCTTTGGGGCACATCTTCTTTGCAATATGTGATGCGTAATGTAATACAAAAATTACGCTATTGTCTCTTCATTATGAAATTAAAATTACTCGATAAAGAAAAAAAGAAATGTATAATCATGTTGTATTATTAAGAAACTTAGTTTAGTATAAAATTCAAATTTATTTGCATGAAGTAGTATAGAATTCACTATATTATGAAATTCATGTTTGCTTGTATGAAATAGCACGAAATACAACTTAATATAAAATTAAGGTACATTATATGAAATAGTATGGAAATACAGAGCTTGATATGAAATAATACAAGTTTTAATGGCAAAATTTTGGAATTTAATGCTCTTACTAAACAGCATACTTGGCATCTTGTTCCTAGACCGAAATGGATGAATATTATTCGTTGCATGTGGTTGTTTAAGCACAAGTTCAGGGAAAATTGTGACTTAGAGAGACATAAGGCAAGACTTGTTGTGAATGACAAGTCTCAACAAGTTGGTGTCGATTGTGATGAGACGTTTAGTCCCGTGGTGAAGCGAGCGACTATTCGTATAGTTTTGAGCTTTGCTATGGGGAGAGATTGGCCCATCCTTAAGTTAGATTTAAAAATGAATTTCTTCATGGTGATCTTAAAGAGCCGATATTTATGCATCAACCTCCGAGGTTTGTGAGTCCTAATGCCCACACTCATGTTTTCGGCTCTGCAAATCTCTTTATGGCCTCAAACAGGTTCCTTGAGCTTTGTATCAATGGTTTGCTAATTATCTCTTACAGATTGGTTTTATTTGCAGCAAAAGTGATAATTCTCTCTTCATTTTGCGTCGTGGTGCTAATGTTGCATATCACTTGCTTGTCCTCACAACTTCCTCCGAAAAACTCAAGTGTGACATTATTGCTCTACTTAAGTCCGACTTTGCTATGTCAGACTTAGGAAAACTGAGTTATTTTGTCGGAATTTCAGTGAGCCGCACGAAGCATTCTATGTTTCTCAATCAAAGTAAGTATGTAGAGGAAACTATTCACAGGGGAAAGATGGATAAATGCAAACCAGTTGTTACACCCGTCGACACTCAGTCGAAACTTGGGGCTCACGATGGCGAGCCAATGAATGATCCCTCCCTTTACAGAAGCCTTACAGGTGCACTACAGTACCCAACTTTCACCAGAACTGGCATAGATTATGATGTTCAACGGGTTTTTTTATTCATGCGTGCTCCTACGAACCTCATTTTAACGCTCTTAAGCGTATCCTCAGATATATCAAAGACACTTTGGATCATGACATACATTTATACAGTTCTGCTCCTACGAGACTACTTTCTTACACAAATGCCGATTGGGGAGGTTGCCCGGACACACGGCACTCCACTTCTGGTTATTGTGTTTATTTGGGTGATAATCTTGTCTCTTGGTCTGCAAAACGATAGGCTACTTTGTCCCGATCCAGTGCCGAAGTAGAATATGGAGGTGTCGCTAATGTCATTACTAAAATTTGTTGGCTACGGAATCTTCTTCTAGAGTTACATTGTCCTATCCGACAAGCATCCTTGGTTTATTGTGATAATATTTCTGTCGTATACTTTTCTTGCAATTCGGTAACAACATCAACGTACCAAGCACATTGAGATGGACATTCATTTTGTACGTGATAAGGTCGCACTTGGTCATATCAAGATACTACATGTTCCTTCTTCATATCAGTATGCAGATATTTTCACAAAGGTTTGCTGCGGAAACTATTTTTAGACTTCAGATCCAGTTTAAGCGTTCGACCTCCTCCCGCTTCGACTACGGAGGTGTGATAGATAATAGGTTACTATTATCTTGTTAATATTGTGTAAAGATATATTTTGTGTAATTTAGGTAAATAAGTATTCTCATAATTAGGTTTGTAAATATCCTATATCTTCTATACTATTCTAAAAGGATGAATGTTTTTGTAAAATTTTGAGTCGCCAAAAATAGCCCTATAT
The DNA here is from genome assembly GCA_014905375.1 of Phtheirospermum japonicum. Lineage (NCBI taxonomy): Eukaryota > Viridiplantae > Streptophyta > Magnoliopsida > Lamiales > Orobanchaceae > Phtheirospermum > Phtheirospermum japonicum. Next base: position 105,586 of record BMAC01000406.1, read on the forward strand.
CTGTATATTTTTAATGGTAAAATCGTAATTATATATATTCTAATAAAAGGAAGTTATAAATTCTAATAAAAAGAATTTAAGTAGTTATTCATGCATGTGCTATTTATTTATATATATATATATAATTTGATTTTATATTATTTAATAAAATACGTTTAGATAATTTAAGAAATTAGTACTCTAATTATATTAAAATATTAAATACATGACACGTAACAAAAAAATACACATAATTAAATAAGATAATTCTCTTTTTGGGGGGAAGCAAAAGTTGTATAGTACTCCAATTGTACATTTAAAATATAAGTAGTTATCCATGCATGTGCTATTTATATATATATATATATATATATATATAATTTGATTTTACATTATTCACCTAATATAATACTATTCAACAAAAAAATAGTAAACTTAATGCCATAGAACCCAATATATTGACCAAAAAACAAAAGGCACCAGGACACATAGAGAAACACACACACACACGGGGGTATATAATATTATTCCGCAACGAATCTTATATATGGCTCTTTTAATATAATATTTTCGTATTATTCCGTTGATTCTAATACGGTATATTATTATGTTCCGTTCTCTAATAATATTTTGCATTTAATTGCAATGGTATTTTATTTCTTTTTGTCTTTTAAGTTAAATAATAGCATTAAACTCCCCGCAAGTGATAAGTAACTATCAAAACCCTTCACGTACATCGGATCTTTTGCAAGTGGTTGAACATTGGGATTTGTTGAAGGATTTTGAAATACTAGGTAATCTTTTACTTATTTTTTCGATGTTTCTTTATTTTTCTTTCCTTCTTCTTCTTTTTTTTTTTATGAGTTTCTAGAACCAACTCCATGTAATCCTATCTACACCACTATTTTCTATCGCAAGAAATCTATATATTAATCCGTCAATGCATGTGTTATTATATATATAGTAGTGTATCAAATCTATATAACAGAAGTTTTCAACAATTATCTTTTTCATTCAATTTTTTCGAGTCATAATCCACCTTTTGAGTTTAAGGTTAGTCTACTTGATTCAATATCTCATAATAGTTTGTTAGTTCGAAATGTAATAGCTATAATTTCTTTATTTATCAATTTTGTTTTTGTTGATTGACATTGTATCCCTATATTTTATATTATTTAATTAGAAATTATAATTTTATGTAATAGAATTATACCACTTTTTTTAAGAACTATATGACTCTCTATGTCTTTTTTTTTTCTCTTTATAATATAGGTCATTTGAATACGCGTGAAGTAATTTTTGTTTCAAGAGTATGACTAACTAATTTAATTGAAATTCTATGATGCATAGAAGATCATCAACATCCGAATTGTCATTAGGTAAGATTTGTTATTTATTTTTTTTATTTAAAATATATTGATTTTTTTTAACCACTACATATTTATGCAATAGTGAGAAATGTCTATCGTCAACGAAACCGTGATAAGATGAAGAGAAAATATACCAATCTAAATGCTACTCAAAAGCATGAGTATATCGATAGAGCAAAAAAGTACCGAAAGAACAAAAATCCGTGTGTTGCATGTCTTCCTAAGAATCAAATTACATCTGAATCAGAAAGTAAGTTGTATTAATTATCATTAAATATAATATTAATTCATCATTTTTTCTAATGTAAATTTTTTATTTTTTTTTAGTTTCAAGAATAAACGAGTCTATATGTCTGGAGATACATGAGCTTAAGAAAATGCCCAATTGCATACATTATGGTGTTATGAGATTTGAGTATGAGCCTCCAACATTTTGTTTTGATAATGGAAAAATCAAGTTGGCATCTATTGAAGTTCCTGAAGAATTATATGAGTTGTACTTCTCAGTCAGAAGAGGCCATACAATTTCGAAAAAATATCCGTTTATTCAATAACATATTTTCCTTTACCTCATTTGGAGTAAAATTAGATAAAGACCTTGCATCTGCAAGACGAGGAGTTTATACTTTTCGAGTGCAATGAATGGTGTATCACGACCTTCCTGGGTTAATATCTAACGAAGATGGTCCTGGATATTTTCAATTATATTTTATGGAAACTGAAAATGAGATTGAGAAKAAAATGAACATATTTGAGAACTCAACTTTATCTGAAATTACTGTGAATAAACTCATGAGAGTTCTAGATGGAAATCCATATGCAAAAGTTTTTAGAAGGTTAAAGGATTTTCCATCAATGGATAATATTCAACTTCATATCTCAAAAGATGCGAAATTAGATCAACGAGTATACAATTCTCCATCTGCCGATCAAGTTGCAGCTATATGGGTGGAAGGGAATAATGCTAATATACCATTTGAACGTGACATTGTGATACATGCGCGTTCAGGATCTAGACATAGAATAAAGCATTATTATGGATGTTACGACCCTTTGCAGTATCCACTTCTATTTCCAAAAGGTGATATTGGATGGCATCAAAATATTAAAAAGTTGTTCGTCGACAAAACCTCCACAAAAGGACAAGGTATATATTATATATTGTCCAAATAGTAATAAAGTATTATGTATAATTAATTTTGAATTATTTGTTGAAATCTTGATCTTTTAAATTATCTATTAATTTTTACTTATAGGTAATAATCAAGTTATTGATGATAACTCTACGATATCTGGATTTTCTTCTGCAAATGATATACTTTCTCGCGAAACTCAAGGTATGTACTCTCTTAAAATTTAAGCTTATGTATGAATTATGAGCATGCTCACATGTGCATTATTAAATAATAATAAAATAATATTACACCCTAACTATTCTAATAATTATCTTTTATGATAACAATCACACTGTTTAATATATTTATTTATTTATAATTGGTGATTTCTAATTTTCAACTTCTTATATGTTTCATTTGGTTAAATCGAAATGTGTGGAAATAAAAAGTATATGAAGAAACCTAAGTTACTAAACTTATAAAAGGCTTTGAAAAAGAGAAGAAATTACATTAAGAAGTATAGGATATGATATAATTTAAATATTTATGAAAATTAAATCAAAACTGATATGTACTGAAATAGTTTAATTTGTGAAATATATATTAAATAAAAGTTAGTAATCAATCACACTTGCTAATATGAATTTTATTGGCATAGATATAAGATTCTTTATGGGGGGATCATGACCATATTATTTTTGCTCATTTTATTTATTTTTTTAAAACAAATTGCGATTTCTCATTGCATTATATATCATTTTTATTTCTATTTGTTTGCATTGTCTAATTGAATATGTAATATATTATTTACATAATTTAGTAATCAAAATCTTGTATAATTTAATTTTTAGTGGACTTTATATTTCTCTGTGAATATTATGATCATAAAAGAGTTACAATTAACTTTCTTATAATTATACAAATAATTCTTGGATGAAAGATATTAATTGATGTATTGTATTGAATATTAATATATTATCTAAGGAATGTGTATAGATGAGAGATAACATGTGATTATATCTTTGAAATAATTTGAATTTGTTCTTATATTTATAGATACTTGGATTCCTTGCGATTTAGTAACAAATAATGTGTTTTTCCTTTTTGTATACTAATTGATATTTCTATCGTTGTTTAATTTATTTTATTCACAGTTGTAGACAAAGAAAGTAATAAAAAAGTATCATGTAGAGAATATAGTTGTTATAGACTACAAGTTAGAAGTCATAAAGATTCCACACTTCTCCTTGCTGGAAGGTTATTTCAACAATATATTGTCGACATGTACATAAAATTGGAAACAACAAGATTGGATTATTACCGTCAAAATCAGTCAAACATGAGATCTTAATTGTACCAAGGAATTATGGATAGTATCATGAAAGGTGAGACTAGAGGAAATGATGTTGGTAGAAGAGTTGTTCTCCCCGCATCATTTATTGGGGGGCCAAGAGACATGTGCCGTAGATATCTTGATGCATTAGCTTTGGTACAAAAATTTGGAAAACCAGATTTATTTATTAGAATGACATGCAATCCAGAATGGAAAGAGATCCAAGACAAACTGTATAATAGACAACAAGCTCAAGATCGACCAGATTTGACCTCAAGAGTATTTCGAGCATAATTACAGGATTTGAAAGATCAAATATTTAAGCAGAATATATTTGTAGATGTAGCCGCACATGTTCATGTTATTGAATTTCAAAAAAGAGGATTGACCCATGCTCATATGTTGGTAATCTTGAAGTCCGAGTATAAAATTTTGAGTCCAAATTGCTTTGATAGATATGTTTGTGCTGAGATTCCTAACCCAAAAAAAATACCCCAAGCTCTTTGAATTAGTTGCAAGACATATGACGCATGGACCATGTGGAGATAAGAACAAGAATAAGTCTTTCATGCTTGATGGGAAATACAAATATCGTTACCCACGTTCATATTCTGAAAGCATGATACAAGGTAAAGATGGATATCCTATTTATAGAAGAAGAAAAGATGGATCAACAGTTCGGGTACGTAAAACACAACTAAACAATCAGTGGGTGGTACCTTACAATCCATATCTATTATCAAGATATAATTGCCACATAAATGTTGAAATATGTTCTGGAAGTGACAGCAGTGAAGTATCTATATAAATACATTTATAAAGGACATGATAGAGTGGCGATCCATATTACCCATAATAATGATGAAAATTTGATTGATGAAATCAAACAGTTTCAAGATGCTCGGCGGGTATCCGCTCAAGAAGCAGCATGGCGGATTTTTGAATTTGGCATGAATGAAATATGTCCAGCAGTTATTAATTTGCCACTTCATCTCCCAAATCAACAATGTGTTACTTATTGGGCAAATCAAAATTTAAAAAATGTTTTGAGTTCTGACCATATCTCCAGAACAATGCTTACAGAATATTTTTCGATGTGCTCTAACAATGAAGAAGCAAGAAAATATCTCTAACGAGAATTTCCAGAGCATTATGTATGGGACAAAGAAGGCAAATGTTGGAAAGAAAGAAAGAAAAGAGATGTGATTGGGCGTATACATATTGCAAATCCAAATGAAGGTGAAAGATATTATGAGAGGTTACTTCTGAATCATGTCGGGGGCCAAGATCTTTTGAAGATTTGCTAACAGTGAATGATGTACGTTGCTCATGTTTCAAACAAGCGGCACACAAAAGAGGATTGTTGGAATCAGATTTAAGTATTTTTGAATGTTTAAATGAAGCTATCACTTATCAAATGCCAAATGAATTACGTCGACTATTTGCTATCATATTGGTATATTTTGCGCCAACAGATGTGAGAATTCTTTGGGATACATACTTTGAGCCAATGTCTGAGGATTTTAGAAGAAATAAAAGCTGCTCGGATGAGATGCTTACTGCCAAAACTTTAAAAAGTTTGAATCATTTATTGGAGAGTATGGGAAAGAATATTAGTTTATACGATCTTCCGAAATTCCCCATTGATGTGGAAAATATAGATAATGGTTTATGTAGAGAAATACAAGATGAGCTTTCGATAGAAATACCTCCAGAAGATTATGAAGCAGAGGGAATGTTGAATCCTGAACAACACAAAGCTTTCTCAATGGTCTTGAATAGCGTGAAAAGTAAGAAAGGAGATATATACTTTATTGATGGGCCTGGTGGAACGGGAAAATATTTTTATATCGCGCATTGTTAACTCATCTGAGATCCAAAGATTTGATAGCACTCGCAACTGCAACATCTTGAGTTGCGGCCGCGATAATGCCAGGGGGAAGAACAGCGCATTCACGTTTTAAACTACCAATGGATGTAAGTGAATCAAGTCAGTGTAGCATGTTAAATAAAAGTGGTGCTGCTGAGCTATTACGTAAAGCACGTTTGATTATATGGGATGAAGCACCAATGGCAAAGCGATGGGCTATAGAGAATGTTAATCAGTTACTGAAAGATATAATGGATAGTGATTATGATTTTGGTGGAAAAGTGGTCGTTTTTGGTGGAGATTTTAGACAAGTATTACCAGTTGTTCCTAAAGCAACAATCCAACAAACTATTTCTGCAAGTTTGGTCAAATCGCGATTATGGCCTAAAATGAAGAAAATTAATTTATCAAGGAACATGAGATCAAGAAATGATCCAACCTTTAGTGAATTCTTACTTAGAGTTGGAAATGGTGAGGAGCCAGTTGACAGTGAAGGTAATATCGAAATTCCACGAGAGATGATTGTTGAATATGACAATGAAGATGACTCAATACAACGACTTATAAGGGTTATATTTCCAAATTTGAGTAAGAAAGCAAAATTCGCTCATTACATGACGAGTCGTGCAATACTAGAAGCTAAAAACGAGCATGTGGACAAACTGAATGATAAATTAATCTCTATATTTCCTGGAGAAGAAAGAATCATTAGTAGTTTTGATGAAGCCATGGATGAGTCAAACAACTACTACGAAGAGGACTTTTTGAACTCTTTGACTCCAAATGGCTTGCCCCCTCATAAATTGGTGCTGAAAAGAGATTGTCCTATCATTCTTTTAAGAAATTTGGACCCATCAAATGGATTGTGTAATGGAACGAGGGTGGTATGTAGAGATTTTAAAAATAACGTGATTGATGCATAAATTGCGTTCGGGCAATACAGTGGAAAACATGTCTTCATACCTAGAATACCACTTTCACCAGCCCAAAATGAGGGTTATCCGTTTCAATTCAGACGCAAACAATTCCCAGTTAGACTTTGTTTTGCGATGACTATCAATAAATCTCAAGGACAAACAATCCCAAATGTCGGTGTCTATTTGCCTGAGCCGGTATTTTCTCACGGTCAATTATACGTTGCGCTCTCTCGAGGAACTTCGATGTCTACAACAAAAGTCTTGATTAAACCAAACATTATAGAAACTAGAGGAAGCGGGAGAACGACAAACGTGGTGTACAAACAAGTTTTAAACTCAGGTATAAGGAATATTCATATATTTATTATATCGTCATCTTATGATAATGTCTAACATTTATTTATTCATTTTGTTTTTCTTCAGAGAAACAAATTATTGACAAGAGATTAGTGCAAGATTGTTAGGAATTGATTTTCTTTTTATACATATCCATTGATGGAATTTTGGTATTTTCTATTGCAAGTTGGGTGTTATTTTATTAGAAACCAATATCTCTAATTTTATTCCTTTTTTTTATTTTTTTTTTTGGCAGCCGTCGTGGGTCGGTCTTAATCTTTAAGTTTATTTAAAGGGATTTTATATTTTTGATCGGATGATGATTGTTATTTTAAACATATTAAACTTTTGTTATTGTTATTGAAAAAAAAAAGAAAAAATGCATAAACAATTTCATCACCAAAATATACTAATAATACAATAATGATTAATAACAGGCCAAGAAAATTGTAATAAACAACAAATTAAAATTTTAAAGTGATGAGAAAGATGTGAAACTTGACTGACAAAAAGTGACGGAAGAAAATTATTCCTACCTCTATTATTTAACAATCATACAATCAAATAGCGAATTTTTTTGAATTAATACTTGGAAAAGAATCAAGATTAATTACAAGTTATATATCATGCGAATAAATATAAAGAAATGTAATTAAAATAAGCATTTGTATAGTTTTCTTATTTATAAAATAATAACTAAATTTAACTAGAATATGTAATTAAATTACATAGGGTTCTCAAATTCAAATAAAAAGTAATTATATATTATAAATAGATACTAATATTATATAAATTAAAAATTAAGTAGGTATCTAATTAAATAGCAAAATTAATCTGATAAAAATTGAAATTCATCAAAGAGACCATAATTAATAAGGATTTTTTTATTGTTTTGATTTTTCCACTTTCTAAACCTTTTTTTTTTTTGGATGTGTATCTTTATTTCTTCCCGGTTATGTGGAGTTTAGAAATAATGTGGACTCAATTATTATTCATTAATTAACTAATCGTGATGACCACCATCATAAAATATTTAAAATTCATTTAAGAAATCATAATTAAGGACCTTTTAATTAATATTATATAAATTAAAAATTAAGTAGGTATCTAATTAAATACCAAAACTAATCTGATGAAAATTGAAATTCATCAAAGAGACCATAATAAAAAAGGAATTTTTTTATTGGTTTTATTTTTCCACTTTTTATACCTTTTTTTTTCCGGATGTGTATCTTTATTTCTTCACGGTTATGTGGAGTTTAGAAATAATGTGGACTCAATTATTATTCATTAGTTAACGAAAATGAGGGTTACCCGTTTCAATTCAGACACAAACAATTCCCAGTTAGACTTTGTTTTGCGATGACTATCAATAAATCTCAAATTATAGATATTAGAGGAAGCGGGAGAACGACAAACGTGGTGTACAAACAAGTTTTAAACTCAGGTATAAGTAATATTCATATATTTATTATATCGTCATCTTATGATAATGCCTAACATTTATTTATTCATTTCTTTTTCTTCAGGGAAATAAATTATTGACAAGAGATTAGTGCAAGATTGTTAGGAATTGATTTTCTTTTTGTACATATCCATTGATGGAATTTCGGTATTTTCTATTGCAAGTTGGGTGTTATTTTATTAGAAACTAATATCTCTAATTTTATTCCTTTTTAATTTTTTTTGGCAGTCGTCGTGGGTCGGTCTTAATCTTTAAGTTTATTTAAAGGGGTTTTGGTATTTTTGATCGGATGATGATTGTTATTTTAAACAAATTAAACTTTTGTTATTGTTATTGGAAAAAAAAAAAGAAAAAATGCATAAACAATTTCATCACCAAAATATACTAATAATACAATAATGATTAATAACAGGCCAAAAAAATTGTAATAAACAATAAATTAAATATGTAAAGTGATGAGAAAGATGTGAAACCTGACTGACAAAAAGTGTCGGAAATAAATTCTTCCTACCTCTATTATTTAACAATCATACAATCAAATAGCGAATTTTTTTGAATTAATACTTGGAAAAGAATCAAAATTGATTACAAGTTATATATCATGCGAATAGATATAAAGAAATGTAATTAAAATAAGTATTTGTATAGTTTTCTTATTTATAAAATAATAACTAAATTTAACTAGAATATGTAATTAAATTACATAGGGTTCTCAAATTCAAATAAAAAGTAATTATATATTATAAATAGATACTAATATTATATAAATTAAAGAATTAAGTAGGTATCTAATTAAGTAGCAAAATTAATCTGATAAAAACTGAAATTCATCAAAGAGACCATAATAAATAAGGATTTTTTTTATTGGTTTGATTTTTCCACTTTCTAAACCTTTTTTTTTTCGGATGTGTATCTTTGTTTCTTCCCGGTTACGTGGAGTTTAGAAATAATGTGGACTCAATTATTATTCATTAATTAACTAATTGTGATGATCACCATCATAAAATATTTAAAATTCATTTAAGAAATTATAATTAAGGACCTTTTAATTAATATTATATAAATTAAAAATTAAGTAGGTATCTAATTAAATAGCAAAATTAATTTGATGAAAATTGAAATTCATCAAAGAGACCATAATAAATAAGGAATTTTTTTATTGGTTTTATTTTTCCACTTTCTATACCTTATTTTTTCCGGATGTGTATCTTTATTTCTTCACGGTTATGTGAAGTTTAGAAATAATGTGGACTCAATTATTATTCATTAATTAACTAATTGTGATGGTAACTATGGAGTTTGAAAATAATGAGATCTCAATCATTATTAATTAATTAGTTCATTGAAACAGCCCATGATAAAATATGTGAATAACAGGACCAACTTACAATTTCAATTACTTTCAAAAATTACATTACTAGAATTTTAATTGTAATTGTATATATCTTAATAAAAATAATTTAATTAGTTTAAGAGGATATTTATCTAATTAATTAACATAATTTGTTTAATAAAATTGAAATCCATATAAGAGATAGTACTTAAAAAGGAGTTTTTTTTTTGTTATTATTGATGTTTTTTTTTTCTTTTTTAACTTTCGTTTTATCTTTTTATAATTACATAAGCTAATCTCTTTTTTCTTTATTTTTTTTTCTCCTTTTGGGCACAAAAAAAAAACGGGTGGGAGTGGGAGATTATCTAGAACTAAAGTTTTATGTAACTGGTTCTATATTTATCTAGAACCATCTCCATGTAAACCTAACTTCACCTAGATTCCTTACCCCAAACAAAATATTAATCCTATTATAAGTCTACATTAATTACTCCATGTGTGTGCTATTATATATATGTGCCCCAACTAGTAGAAAAAAATCACAAAATCTCTATAACAAAATTTTCAAACAATTATCGTCTTCAATCAAGTTCTTGGAGCCATATTTTGCCTTTTGGGTTTAAGGTTAGTCTACTTGGTTCAATCTCTCATATTAGTTTGATAGTTCAATTTGCTACAGCTATAATTTTTTTGAGATCATACGTACTTGTGCTTTTCTGTTGTGAGTTTCTTCTTCATCGCTCTCTACTAATTAGCCGCACACACCAAATCAAATTGCGTATTAAAATCTCACAACATACACATCAACTAAGAAAGCATTGTTAAAGATCAAATTAGGATATTATTAGAACGCTATTTATGATCTCTGTTAGGTAACCAATTATTTGATTTGTTTTGGGGGTTAATTGTTGATATCTTCCAATATTAATAATTTATTTTATGGCAAAACTGTAATTACATATGATCTAATAAAAAACCGATTATATAGTTTAAGAGACAAGGCTCTAATTGGACTATGTGTTTAATTTTAATTTTATTGCGTGGGAGATAATTCTAGGGCTATATTTTTGCGTGGGAGCATTAAAGTACTTTAAATTTTAAATTATCAAAACCTCTCATATATCTATCTATGATGTATTCTCCCTTGCAGCAATTGGATGGAAGACTTCATAGTCATAGATAGGCTAGAAAAGAGGGCTAGCTTTCTTTGGCGAATTGCTTTTGTACTATGGCTCTAATTGTACTATGTATTTGATAATTTAAAATCGTCAAACAACTGGAGCATTAAATTACATTTTTGTGTGGGAGTCCACTTTAATACTATGGGTCTAATCTTAAAGTATATTTATGATCTCTGTTAGGTAACTAATTATTTGATTTGTTTTGGGGGTTAGTTGCTGATATCTTCCAATATTAATAATTTATTTTATGGCAAAACTGTAATTACATATGATCTAATAAAAAACCGATTAAATAGTTTAAGAGACAAGGCTCTAATTGTACTATGTGTTTAGTTTTAATTTTAATGCGTGAGAGATAATTCTATGGCTATATTTTTGCGTGGGAGCATTAAAGAACTTTAAAATTTAAATTATCAAAACCTTTTGTACTATGGCTCTAATTGTACTATGTGTTTGATAATTTGAAATCGTCAAACAACTGGAGCATTAAATTACATTTTTGCGTGGGAGTCCACTTTCATACTATGGCTCTAATTTTAAAGTAATTTATAATTTAAATTCTAAAACCTTTTGTAAACACATTCATTTAATTATTTTTAATTTTAATTTTTTGAATTGAGGTGGTAAGCTATCGTGTGAAGTTTGGGTAATCGGGTGATTTTATGCGATGGGCCACTTGAAAGTTTGTGTAAAATTTGTTAATGTACTAATAAGGCTATATTAAAGAAACACCAAATCTAAATATATAATAAAGCTATATTGAATATCTATTTTTATCAATCAAAATTATAATGATGTATATGATTGGTTTTCAATTATTTAGTTCTCTAATTAAATACAATAATGCAGGAATTCATACCATCATGTCAGATTGTTCAGAAGTTTCGATAAAACTTTTAGAGATTAACCAAAAATCATTCACTGTACGATTGAAAACTTTACGAGTTGGTTCGGAAATATGTTGCGGACAAAATCTTCTACTAGAATTCGAAAGATGATAATGATCGATGATGAAGTAAGTATATACTGTACTTTTATGTAACTATGATGGTTTCAAGCAAAATTTGAAAATTAATACTTCACGCAGGGGGTCCAAATTGGAGTAATTATGTTTAATGACGATGTAAAGTACTTCGATGGAAAGTTCGAAGTCGACAAGACGTATACGATCTCTAATGCGGATGTTAGAAAGGTTAACACAAACTATCCAAGTGTGCATCCTGAAAAGGAGATAATTTTTAGAAAATACAACATTGTGAAGGATGACAATGTAGACATTGAAGACCACATTGCCTTCAATTTTCAGAAGTTCAAAGCCATAAACCCTGAAATTCACAACGATGAAAGAATCGGTACGTGCAATTTCTTCTATAATCTCACATTTTAATTAATAATTTAATTCCATATATAAAATTAAAAATTATATTTTTGGCAGATATACTTGGGATTGTGATAAAGGTCAAAGAAATAAAAGCTGTCACGAGCGGAAGAGGGGTATCAAAACCATTAAGAGAAATAACAGTCATGAACGAAGAGTAATAGTTTTCTTATCACGTTTTATTCATTGTTGTATGGATTTTAACAAAAATTGCATTAATATCGCATCTTCGCTTTGTTTCAAATAAAAGTTCTATTTTACATAGAAAAATTATCAAGATATTGGGATAGCGTATTTGTGCATATTTTGAGCTTTAAATTTCTAAGTTCACGATGAAAATTTGGATTTTAACAAAAATTGCATTAATATCGCATCTTCGTTTTGTTTCAAATTAAAGTTCTATTTTACATAGAAAAATCATCAAGATATTGGGATAGCGTATTTGTGCATATTTTGAGCTTTAAATTTCTAAGTTCACGATGAAAATTTTATGTATTTAATATATTTTATGCAATGCTTTACGTTGAATTATTTCTTCACGTACTACATTAGTTGTTAGCTTAAATTAATTGAGATGTACTTTCATAAATCCAATGTAAATATAAGAAATTTCATAATAAGTACTCTTTTTCCTAAAATATGCTATTAGTTGAAAGTTCGTCTCATATACAATTCGTTTTGAGAAAGTAAGAATAATTGGATGTAACCTTATTTACTATATAGTTTGATACTCAATAGTTTCTCTTAATTATGCACGTATCAAACCACAATAGTCTCTTTTTGGGAAGACATGGCTCAAAACGAAGGATCGACTTTGTTCCACATTGTTGATCAAAAACCAATTATTGCAATTACAAATCTCAACGCAAGAACATACAACGGTAACAATATCTTTATGCACACTTAAATGATTTGAGTGATTTAATAAGTCTTAATTATAATATTTACCAGTATTATACATAGTATATATTTTTCTCACAATGTGTTTTTTAAAATTAGGTGAATTGCAATTGCATACTACTATCGCTTCGGTGCTTCGAATACAACCAAACTGTGAAGAGAGCATTCATATGCAGCGATGGTATCCTATAAATTAAGAAGATATGCCATATATCAATAAAATCTACAAAGTTGTACATTTTTCGGTATTTCTTATATTTTATTATGCAGGTCATGTGCTAATGACGATCCTATCAAAATACTGGAATTGACAATGAATCAAAGGATGAAAGATGTAAAATAATTGACACTACAACAAATTAGACATGATCGAGATAAGCTATCTGTGGTACTTTTCATCAAAAGATAGAATATTTAGTAATTTGTAGGTTCCACTATTTTGTAATTTTAAATATTTTCTTATCTTACAGGATTCATATTACTGTTTCAAATGATTTGTTGAGAAGATTTTAAATAAAGCATTCTTGTGGTACGATTCATGTAAAAATTGTGCCGCATCAATTTGCAAGAACAATGGCAACACATCATGTCAAAAGTGCAATCTGGAAGATGTGGCAACGACGCCAAGGTAATAGCTCAAACTTTTAAATCTACATTGATTTATGCCTAAATCAATGTATTAAAAACGTATTTGTTTAACTCCATGTATAGATTAGTTTTAAATGTCGTGCAAGAAAACGATAGTGCATCTATAACATTATTCGAAGATGCGGCGAAAGTATATGTAGGGTGTCCTATCAATGAATACCTGGCATCAATCAAGGAGGTAAATTCCAAATAAGGACATTATTTATTAATTCATCCATTTTACTGTTTTTATTTTAAAACAATTACCCAACAAAAAAAAGGGGGAGGTGGAATAATGATATATACAATTTATAACCATAAATTCTCCAACTAATGGGGTTATAACTCTTATGATAAAGTAAATTCATTTATGTGATAAGGGATCAAATATACAATTAGCTTAATTGAGTTTATGTATAGTATTTCAATATTACTATGTTATCGTATTTAGGGAGAACACGAGTCCATGTACTACAGGGGATTGAGTTTACAAGGGTCGATCGAGTTTTGATTTATGATTGCTCCCAACAAAAAGAAGGGTCCGTGGAAAGGAAATTTGAGTGAAGTTGCAGATGCAATTGATAGGGTACAATTTGATCTAAAAGACGAGATTAAAAATGAAACCTTAAATACATCGGTAAAATCTGATGATATTGGTACGGAACATGCCGAAACTTCAAAACAGAAAGGAAACAAAAGAAAGAGACTCGCGAAGAACAACAACAAAAATGATGTCAACATAGTTTCAGACAAGAGCTCCGTCAGCAGTCTTACAAAGAAGAGTACGAAAAAATCATCGAAATCAAATAACAAGAAGGCCAATGAAGGTGACGTCAATGTGATTTCAAGCGATGACGAGGAGACAGTTGGCAGTCTTTTAAAGAAGTGTGGAAAGAGACAATCGAAATCGAACAACAAGAAGAGTTACCCTACCATCAAGATCAAACAAGAAAAAGATTAATGTGGTTTACAATTAAAATTAGAAATTAAAACATACGCTATTTATTTCCTTTCGATAATGATTTTCTTCAGTGGATAATGAATGCAGTATTTATTTATTTAAATATTTAACGAAATGAGTTTGCATTTTTTCCACTTATAATTTTTTATCTTTGACAAAATTGATATTACAATTTTTTCCAAATTTATACAAATAATATATTATATAAATAATTAAACTAAATAATTATGGCATCACGTGCAACGGACATGTATTTTACTAGTATATTCAAAATGAATGGGAATACTCCAACCAAGGAGAATTACACTATTCTACATATATAAATTAAATTGGCAAAATATATTACTATTATTATTAGAAATATTGTGATAAGGAAATAAGTATATTATTGGTAAAATATATTACTATTATTATTAGAATTACTGTGATAAGGAAATTAAGTATATTATTAGAATTATGTTCCTAGTTTTCTTACTTTATTAAATTGAGTACAATGAAAATAAAATAAATATAATAAAAAATATTAAATTAGATAATTATTATGCTGGATGATATTTATATATAAGATAGATATACATGTGAATATAGTAATGAGTAGATTCAAGTAAAATTGACAAAATCACCTTTTCTATTCGTGGGGCATGGAAAAGCAGGCTGCGGCAGAAAGATCAGGAAGAGAGGATGGTTCCATGGACGACAGGTTATCTCAACTGCCGGAACCAATATTGCACCACATACTCTGTTTCCTCTCCCAAAAGAATGCAATTCAGACTTGTGTATTACCCAAGTCATGGCGTTATCTGGGCTCCTCGCCCCAATGTTGAGTTTCTCGAGTCCTACCTTTAGAAGAAATAATAAAGCATCCGTGTCCGTTGTCGACAAGACTTTACAAAGGTACCGCGATCAAAACCTCTCTACAAGATCTTCGTCTTGGAATGCGGAGGTTTGATTCTTAATTGCTTTCGCTTCTCGAAAAAGGGATTCCCCCAGTAAATATATTTAACCTTTATTTGCTTTCTGAATTTTTTCAGCATTCTGATATCCCCTCGTCAGTCTTTGAAGTCTGTTAAACAACAGTACAAGCCACAGCGACCTGTAGGGAGTAGGTCGCGGGACTTCGAAACGATGTGGCGACCTAATAGCTATAGGTCGCTCAACTGGCGACCCAACATATCCAGGTCGCATGGATTACAACCTGATAGATTCAAGACAAGTGAGTACCGACCTGATAGGTCTCAGCATCAGGAACCTACAGGACGTCAGATGACGACAGCCCTAAATTAGTACAGTTCAATCTTCTACAGCTGTCCATTGTACTGTATCAATGTGAACCACAAGTTTATATCATACCGTTATTATATGTACTGTGCTAAATCTGACCGTAGGATCTAGGGCGACACTAGTCCTCTGTATTGCTATAAATAGCCATGTAATTCATTAATGAATGTATGCAATATATTACTTAAGTATACACGCAATACATTCTCAGCTCACTTTAGCTCGCTCTTCACAATATTAGCTCGCAATGAGCTCGCAGTTTTTCTTTCAAAGTCGAATCCCTCCAATATTATATTTGAAAGGATGCACGTTGGACCAAGAGTCTATTGGCAAGATGGCACCGTGTAAACATCTCCACACACTTCACTTCCACCGAGTCGGCATTGAGGATGAGACTTTGAAGAAGATAATCTCAAGTTGCCATTTGATTCAAAGTGTATCCTAGAATTGAAATCGACATTCCAAGTACGAATATTGAAATCATAAAACTTGAGGGATGTCTGAGTTGGGTGCACCACCGTGATATGTACGTATTCTCTAATCTATCTCTGACTAGTATGCGACTGTCTAGCCAGTCGTTCGACTTATTTTCGTGTAACATGCCAAGTCTCGAATACTTGAAACTCGAAAACTGCTATGGCTTTGAAGAATTCCATCTGTCAAATCATTCGGTTAAGCACTTATTGATCATTGACAAATGTAGTCACGAGGCCATTATAAGGGTTACTGTTGATGCCCCAAGCATACTTTATGTTAGTTATTCAAACAATTCTCTTCCATCAACATTCTCTATCACAACAACTTGTAGTCATGAGCGGAAATCCGATATACGCCTGGTACTCGCGAATACTGATGCTTCACCATTAAGGTTCGTGAAGCTAAATAAACTGCTCGAGAGATTAAGCCATTCTGAGGTTTCTAGATGAGGAACTTGAAGGCTGTAGTTTTGTAGATATGCAGTTTTCAGGTATGATGTTATGTTTCGTGATAAGCGTCACCAGACTTAACATCAACTGAATTTCAGAAAGCAGCGGAAATAAAATAATAATAAGCACAATAAATTAATTTCAGTTTATAAGCTAACAAGCTTATAAACCTGGGTAAACAAACCCATAAAATATATTACTTTTAAATACGTTCAGATCCAAATTCGAAATAATAAAAAGTAATATAAGAAAAAAACAAATATCAAAGATCTTGATACACAATAAACTCTTTGCTTCCTTGTTAATTGAATTCGTCCGTTGGTTACGCAACGTTGCAATTCTGCTAATTATCCACCAAAGCTCAGAGTCTTTTGTTCTCGTTCAGCTTCTCTTGTCTGCGTCCTTATGTCGTCCCYTGTCTGCTTTTGCGTCTTGGTTTCTCTTCTTAAATAGAAGACTCCTAGTCTTGTAAAACAAGTTAATTAAGTATTTTGGAAACTAAATAAAATCCTAGACTCCAACTAAGGAAGATATCTAGAGTCCTAAAATACTAAAGTCCTAAGAAAGGCAAACTACATATAAGGAAATATTGTTGTAAATAATATTCCCAACAATCTCCCCCTTTTGCCTTTCTGGACAAAAAACACCATGACGCATTTCAAAAGTTTAAAAGAAACACACGCAAACTCCCCCTTAGTTTGACTCCCCCTAAATAAGCAGTAAACATACCAAAAACAAAATATTTGTTCAACCAGACAATCTAGAAGCAAAACAAACTACGGAAAAAGCACTAAACACCACGAGCCTTCTTCGCCCTTCGAGATGACGAAGATGTCCCTTCACCAGTAGCTTTCCTTTTCCTCAGCTTCTTCTTCAAGGTCTTTAGAAACCTGTTTCTGCGTCTTATTCTCTTTTTTCGCTTGTCGCTGGCAGAGTTTGCAGCTATAGAACCACCAGCACCGTCATGACGTTCATCTCCCCCTTTTTGTTCAGAAACCAAAAGGGCTTCACACAAGGACCCCCGCAAAGCCACCAGCTGAGCACGCTGACTATCCAGCTGAGCAATCTGAGTATCAAGCAGAGCCACCTGACCACGAACAACAGGAGCTAACAACTGGACCATGGTATCTTCAGTGACAGGAATATTGGAGGCGTCACCATGGGCATCACCAACTTGAAGCGGAGCAATCCAGGGCAGGTCAACAATGCGGGCTCCAGAGAGATGCTAGCTTCTCAAGGTGAACCATTCCGCCTCACCAGTGAGAATATCATTCGCAGTGGGGGTGAACCCCTGACTCTCCAGTATG
Organism: Phtheirospermum japonicum; assembly: GCA_014905375.1. Classification (NCBI taxonomy): domain Eukaryota; kingdom Viridiplantae; phylum Streptophyta; class Magnoliopsida; order Lamiales; family Orobanchaceae; genus Phtheirospermum; species Phtheirospermum japonicum. The sequence continues at coordinate 123,862 of BMAC01000406.1, forward strand.
CTGTAAATCAAAGAGGGAAAACATAAAGAAGAAGAAGATTTCGAGGAAGCAAACCTTGTGACCATGTCAAATACAAGCTGACCGAAATCAAACTGGAGCCCATTCCCTATTTTATACAAGAACTGAGCTTGAGGCCTGGTCAACACGGTCGAGTTCTTTGAAGGCACCCAATTGAAAACCTCCAATTTGTGCAGGACCGAGTACAGGGATGTCAAGCGCGTGCTGGGTAATTGGTCTCGCCAAGTGGTGAGTAGTCCGCCCGACAAAAAATTAATGACCGCATCCATGTCATCAACCGTGGAGTCCTCACGACCATCATCAAACCCAAACGTCGAATTGATCAAAGCAGGGGTGAATGCATAAATCTGTCCACGGACAAACACCTTCCCAAAATTCACAGAAGTAGCCTCAGCGATAGACGGCAGGAGATTAGAGTAGAATTCGACCACAACATCCCGAACAAACGGCAWGGCACTGGAGACTGTCGAGTACAGGCRCTTGTGCTCAAGAAAGGCAACCAGATTTTGACGCTTGAATAGTTCAACAGGGACTCGTCGCTCATCAATCATGCCACGGGACTTAAAGATCGAGAAAAATTCCTCAGCCTGGGAAGATAAAAATTTGGCAGAAAAAGGAACTATATCTTCTATTTRCACCTCAGCAGAGACYGGRGCTTCATCATCCTCAACAGGTAAAGACTCAGCGTCCAGAGGTGCAGAGTCATTCTCAGTACCTGAAAGAGAGTGGGAAGGAGAAACAGCAACAGGAATTGGAGATGTTGCTTCAGGTGACATGTCACCAGTCCCAACACCATCCTGCTGAACAYCATCAACATTCACAGCCATGGAATTCCCTTTTGCRTTCCTTTTAGCGGCRTTCAGAGACTTTAYCAGGTGCACWAGGGGAATTTCATCAGAYTCATCAGGAGATCGCTCAAGATCAGCATCAAACAGTGGAGAGGTCGGAGGAGTGGAAARGACAGGGGMTTCATGAACAACCGGTTTAGCCGAGCTGGATACTTCACCAMTGAAGAAATCCACTATCTCATACGGTTCGCTTGAGTATTCAGTTGCCGTGGAGCCTGGAGAAACTTTTATCGAAGCTGGAGGGTTCTTCTTCTCTCTAAGAGAAACTGTCTGCTTCAGGCGTCCACGCCCCTTTTTGGGAGCTATAGTGACATTTGAGATRGGTGGAGCAGAGACGGCAGCCGGAGGCACGTACTCATCATCATCGGAATCTGTGGCTGCAGTAACATTCTCAACAAGATTCATGTGCTCTATAGGAACAAAACGACGTGGCCCGGCACGGCTCTTGGGAACTGCCGGCGGAACTATCCCCGGAGGAATATTTCTTAATCGCCGTGATCGCTTCAAAGTGGGGTCACCGGAGCGGCCAAATATATTGGCAATAAGATGAAGGTCGGGAGGGTTGTCGACGTCAATTTCATTGCCCTGCTGACCGGGGATCACTTGGGCCACAGGTGCGGCGTCAGATGGTGCAGCGACCGGAGTTATGTCAAGAGAGGTTGTCGAAACTGAGCCACTGGGTTCTGACACAATTGGTGACGGGTGTCGTGCGAACGCAACACCTATCTCCTCGCGAATATCCAGCCCCCCAAATCTGGGCATGGGTGGAACGGCCAGTTCATCGGCGCATGCAACTCCTGCTGGAAGAGAAGGAACCCTAGAATCGGAGGGTGACTCTGACATCCTGCAATTCTCAACACAGAACTCAACAGAGCCCAGTTAAAAACCAAATAAAGTAGGGAATTTGAGTTTGAGAAGGAAATTGAAAAAACAGAAGAGAGAGATTGAAGGTGGGCCAAAACGGTAAGAAAATCTGCCCTTTAAAGAAGAGAAAACTTACCGTTAGAAAGAGCAGAGAGAAACTGAAGAGTTAAGAAAGAAAAAGATTTGCAAAATCTCCCAAAAAAAACTTACTTCTAAGAACTAATCTGAGAACCCGGCCCACTAARCTTTACCAAACGCCACTACACTTCTAGCCCACCAGCAGGAGGCCCAATAAAAATAAAGGACAGTAAACCTTGAAAAAAAAAGTCCTGAGGAATGAACCATCACCATAAAAAATATAAAGCACACATATTATGAAGAAAATAAGAGGAATTTATTCTCATATTACCTCCTCAGCACTGCCGATCATAGCTCCACTGGAACAGTCAAATACCCACATACTCAACTAGAGTTAAGAGAGGTCAGAATAGGAATTGAAAAAGGGAAACAGAACAATCAGCACTAAGGCATATTCACAAAATATGAATGTCTTAAATTATGCCTAAAAAACATGACCTAAAAAGAAAGAAAATACACACAAATTTTTCAGAGATTTTGATCAGTGTTGTTTTTTATGACTGATGACATCAGACCTAATATTTTCAAATGGTGAAGTCAATGAAAAACAAACCCCTTAACCCGAGTTAATGACAACGTCAAAATCACTCAATAAGGTGAAATAAAAAGATCAGACCTTTAGTCTAGATTATCTTCATCTTTTTAAGATAAGAAGAGAATTATTGCATCTTTAGCAATTGCTGATTTCACCTATTGTTTTTGGACCTGGGAGAAAAACCTGTTTCTGCGGAAGAGTTTCACAATCACCAAATCGAGGGCGTTAGTTCTTTTGTCAACAGTTTTATTACAACACGTAATCTTATTTCTCTTTAAGTTCAGACTCAATGCATGCATATGAAGTATGAAAAAGAAAATAAAAATGCATGCAAATTATACAGATGTTATGACTGATGATAACAGTGGGTGTCATAACATCAAACCTAACACGAACTAGACTATGCACATACCGAGATCTCTTCTCAGTCAAGAGAAGGTCTCTAGGTCTAATGCTTTTGTGAATATGTCTGCGAGCTGGTATTCTGTTCCCACATGTTCAAGACTTATTATCTTTCTCTCAACTAAGTCTCGGATGAAATGATACCTGATGTCAATGTGCTTTATACGAGAGTGCTGAACTGGATTTTTTGAGATGTCGATTGCACTCGTATTGTCACATAATACGGTCAGAATATTGCTATGGAGACCGTAGTCTTCAATCATAGCTTCGGTAGTCCGTTCACTGCATCTTTCTTAACAAGCCTTTCCAACATTTTGTAGTTAACGTGTCCGAGTTTTTGATGCCACACCTCGGCATCGCTCAGCTGAGACAGCTTACAGAACACGTCTCCATTTATTTGATAACAGTTGTCAGACGTTCTCTGACCAGTTAGAATGCAGGTGCTCCCTTCATCATACACCTCACATTTTTCTCGAGTAAATTTGACATTGAAGCCTCCATCACATAGCTGACTAATGCTAATCAGATTTGCAGTTAGTCCATCAACAAGAAGCACATTTTCCAGTTTGGCAATCCCAGGAACATGTAAAGTTCCTTGACCGATAATCTGCCCATTAGCTCCTCCACCATACTTGACCTTCCCTCCCTTGAATTTCACGATGTTCGACAGGAGTTCTTCGGAACCAGTCATGTGTTTTGAACATCCGCTATCGAAGTACCATGCCCCTGGAACATGAGATTTAAGAGAGGTGTAAATCATATTGCATCTTACCTCGGCTTTTCTTACCCAAACTTGTCTGAGATTGGTGTTGCCTTTGGTGACAGGAATCCTAGTCTTGTCATGAGTGCCAACAGCATGGCTAGTTCTCTGATTTTTCTTGCCTGTTCTTTTCCAGCAAAAAGGACGAATATGTCCAGATTCACCACAGTGATGGCAAACATACTGCCTTCTTTTCTTCTTATCACGCTTGACAGAATCTAGGTTGTGGCTGA
>BMAC01000406.1:129898-162113 GCA_014905375.1 Phtheirospermum japonicum
CTGGTTCATCCAGAGGAGCTGCGTACAAGCACTCCCTGCCGCAATGTATTCGGCCTCAGCTTGCATACTCATCTCAAAGGTGTCTGACATCGATTCTATGCGTGGCTACCGGTGCAAAAGTTTCGTCAAAGTCAACACCCTCAATTTGAGTGTATCCTTGCGCAACTAACCTTGCTTTGTTTCGAATGATGTTCCCGGCTTCATCCGTTTTATTCTTGAAAATCCACTTTGTTCCAGTCACATGAGTATTCTCCGGGCGAGGAACAAGGTCCCAAACATCATTCTTAGCGACTTGAGATGATTCTTGTTCCGGTTTGTAACCAATTCCGTGTCTTGAGGTTTCTGGGTATGACAGCTCGAGAATTTCATCCAATTTTGCTTTTCCCTTGTTGAGGTTTGAGATGGTGTCTTGAACCTTTTTCAGTTCTGCCTTTACTCCTTCCAGCTCCGAATCTTTTCTTGTAAGGGAGATCTCCAAACGGGTAATAATATGTACTTGGTCATCTACTTCATGAGTWAGTTTTTCAACTTTAATCATAAGAGCTTTTACTTTCAGCACCTGATTTCCCCACTTGGAAAATAGTTCATCATACTCTACGCACAATTTTCTGTATTCATCTCTAGTATTATCAACCTCAGCATTCAGACACAGGGTGTTGGAATTGATGTTGCAAACCCGAGAGTCGTCATCCCAGGCAACATGAGCAAAAAGYGCAGGTACTGACTCAGATGAGTCAGAGTCGCTTTCATCTTCATCAAACTCTTTTGAAATGAGACTCTTCTTCCTCAAAGTATTAGCACATTCGTTTTTGTAATGACCCCATCCTTTGCACTCATGGCATTGGATTTCACTGAGGGGTTTAGAGGAAATTCCAGTTTTTGATTCAGAAGAGGAAGGATGGTAGTTGGTTAACTTTCTTCCAAAGGATCTTGGGGGTGATGTTTCCATCATGGAACTTGAGCCTTTTCCTCCAATGTTGTTCTTTTTCTTCAAAAAACGATTGAACTTTTGAGTAAGGAGTGAAACGTCTTCCTCTCCAAGTGTGGTTCTTTCAAATTTTTCAAAAAGCTCTTTCCAGTTGGTATCTTCATCTTCATCTTTTGAGCTAATATCTGAACTGAGAGCCACATTCATCTCCTTGGAGTGAAGGTCCATATGCTCCATCTCATACGTTTTGAGTGCACCGACTAAGTCATCATAGAGTAACTTGTCAGTATCTTTGGCTTCCTCAATTGCAACCACCTTCATATTGAACTTCTTTGATATGGATCTGAGAAGTTTTCCAACAAGACGTGCATTTGACATAGGTTCGCCGAGGTTCCCAATTTCACTTGATATGTCAGAGAGCCTCATCGCATATTCCACAACCGACTCTTTGTCTCCCATTCTCATGGTTTCGAATGTTGTGGTGAGTATTCTCAGTCGAGATCTCTTTACACTTGCAGTTCCCTCGCATACCCTTTGAAGGGCATCCCAAGCTTCTTTCGCAGACTCACATTTGATCACTTTGTAGTAGTTTGTATCGACATACCTGCATAGGGTATTAATGGTCTTGGAGTTCCAATTTGAAATGGCAACTTCATTGTCCGTCCAGTCTTCTTCTCTCTTGAATACGGCGTCGCCATCACCATCAGCAGCAACACGAGGTTTCTCCCATCCAACAAGGATGGATCTCCAAGCTCGTTCATCGATGTTCTTGATGTGCCACCGCATCCTCTGTTTCCAGAGGGAGTAGTTCTCTCCATTTAGGATTGGAGGTCTTGGATTGCCTTGAGCGTCCATTCAGTCAAATCTACAAAACAAGGATCGAAATACTTAAGGTTAAGTATCCTGCTCTGGTGCCAATTGTAGTTTTGTAGATATGCAGTTTTCAGGTATGATATTATGTTTCGTGATAAGCGTCACCAGACTTAACATCAACTGAATTTCAGAAAGCAGCGGAAATAAAATAATAATAAGCACAATAAATTAATTTCAGTTTATAAGCTAACAAGCTTATAAACCTGGGTAAACAAACCCATAAAATATATTACTTTTAAATACGTTCAGATCCAAATTCGAAATAACAAAAAGTAATATAAGAAAAAAACAAATATCAAAGATCTTGATACACAATAAACTCTTTGCTTCCTTGTTAATTGAATTCGTCCGTTGGTTACGCAACGTTGCAATTCTGCTAATTATCCACCAAAGCTCAGAGTCTTTTGTTCTCGTTCAGCTTCTCTTGTCTGCGTCCTTATGTCGTCCCGTGTCTGCTTTTGCGTCTTGGTTTCTCTTCTTAAATAGAAGACTCCTAGTCTTGTAAAACAAGTTAATTAAGTATTTTGGAAACTAAATAAAATCCTAGACTCCAACTAAGGAAGATATCTAGAGTCCTAAAATACTAAAGTCCTAAGAAAGGCAAACTACATATAAGGAAATATTGTTGTAAATAATATTCCCAACAAAGGCTTATTTGAACCGGACACGTATGATGGTTTCTATAAACCTGTAGTAGTTGAGCACTTGCACTCAATGTTTTAAAAAACGAAAGGCGGAAACGAGGCGTTTTGCTCGGATGAGGCGAGGCGTGCGCCTCAAAAAAATTTTTGAAAAATTAAAATTAAAAACCAAAAATAATAAAATTAAGCAAAGTTCAACAATACATATTAATTATTCTAATAGTTCAACAAAACAAATCATATCGATCCTAATAAGTAGCACAAATTCATCTCACCTAAAACACAACACAAAGCAATTAAGAACAATAGAAGTCCAAATTAACTAGAAAAATAAGTTCTCATAGTCATTTTAATCTTGCAATAGAGAATCATTCGTGTCCAATAGTTTAAACAACTCGTTATGTCCTTCATTTTCCTCTTCCTCTTCACTCAAAGGATCATCATTAGAGTCGTCGGCATATCTAAGCACTCAAAGAAAATTATTTGTAAACTATATTTCGTGATAAAGAAATAATAATGTGAAGACAATTCAATTTAGCTTATATTCAATTAAAATGTACAACCATTATTTTTCTTCCTAACCCCTTTTTGTCGGCCATCATAAACTGAACAATTAAATTTAGCATTTATTTATACACTAACCTCCACCTTCTCTGTACATTAAAAAAATTAAAATTAAAAATATATAGAAATATGTGCGTAATCCCTATTTTCAGTTAAAAAATAGATTAGTGAGAAAGGGTAATATATATATATATCAGAAGTTATATTTTATAATTTTGTAATTTTATTTCAAAAAAATAGATTGGAAGTTATATCTTAAAAGTTATATCAGAAGTTACTTAAGAAGCTACTTTTAATTTTAATTTTTTAATATGAGAAGTTATATCTTAAAAATTGTTTTATTTTATAATTTTTTTTATTTTTAAGAAGTTATATAAGAGAGTGGGGAGGGGAAAAAATATCAGAAGGGTTTAAAAAAAAATTAAAAGCGTAGGGTTTGGCCGACAGGTTTGATTATATTTACCTCCTTTTATATTATTCTATTTATATTAATTTTTTTATACATTCATAAATAATAATAAATCAAAACTGCTTCAAAACTGCCCAAACACTGTCTCAAAACTGCCTAAAAACTGTCTCAAAACTGCATAAAAACTGAGGCGTACGCCTCAAGCGCCTCAAGGCGCATCCGCCTCAAGGCGTACGCCTCAACACTTTTAGGCGGACGTTTCTGATCTGGGGATCTGATGCGGCCGCCTCGACTCGATTTCCCCAAAAACGTTCCGAGGCGCGCCTCGAGGCGTACGCCTCGGCCGTTTTTTAAAACAATGCTTGCACTTGTTAGATGCTCATTCACTAGATTCTTGTTCAGCTTTCTTCAATGAACTCTTCAGTATTTGTCATCCAAGAAACATAGACGGGAGTCATGCTCACAGTGCCAAGTACGTATGGCCGTTGGTACAGCTGTGTGAGCGGAGAGAGAGAAAAGGGAATACTTATGGCAACAGGATTTGGAGGACGTAAGCGAGGAAGCCTTTGATGAGAACGGAAAACGATGGCCTCATATTCAGAGGACAAGTTTGTTAGATTATAATTCTTCTGCTGCTGAATTATCATCGGAAAGCATGTGATGCACATCATTTTACATTTGCTTACTAATGAAATGGAGACCCATAGATTATTAAAAGCCGGCTTACTCAATGTTGATGGATTGATCTCTGAGACCTAGTATCATAGTTAAGTTAGTTAGATCATTTAACGTCAATTTCCTGTCTTCTTTTATCTACTAGTAAGGTGCACGTGTTGCACGTGAACCATATTATTACCCTATTTTGAGGAGTACAGGCATTTTATTCTTGAGATAACTTTTAAGCTTTCAATTGTCCTCATTCTTAAAAAAAGTACTTTAATGCGTAATTTCATGCAAAAACACAGGGGATAAAGCAAGATTTTAATGATATTATAAACGTGGATAGAAATAAATCCGAACGATGTATCTTTGACACTACGGATGATTATTATTAAATTTAATGATAAATTATGCCAGTACAAATAGTTTTTGTGATGTAGTTTTTGTTACCGGAAGAGGACTTTCTAAATCTTGTTTCTTGTTTACACCTCTTCTAAACCTCCACGGGAAAATAAATATTAGTAAGGTTCCATGACATAATCTACTTGCGATAAGGGTTGAGTTCAAATGAAACCCTGTCAATATATGCGAACTTAGGGACCTATCCAGGCCGCTGATTTTTTCAATCGAACGGATATCTGGCACTTTATTTTTGTGCTTCCAATATGGAAAATGGGATTTCATAGACTGGTCAACCAATTGCTAAGGTCAAATTAGTCCAAAACAAAAAACTATTGCAATCCCGCCTATTATCCCACGCGTGATTACTGGAAGATGAAAAGGGTAAGATGATATCACTGTCCCCGTAACCAAATATACATGCAAAAATAGTTCATTGGAGTGTGTGGAAGCCTTAAAATTTCATTGCGGGATTTCATTACAAACAACAACCACAAAAATTTTTAAAGCGAGGGTTTGGTCTCGAAAGTTTGAGATTTTTGATGGGAACGACAGGTGGTCTTCCAGAGCAAACCGGCGGACGCCACCTGCCGGCGGTGCAGGTATATTGCGAAACGAAAAATATATGAATCTGAATTGCCTGAAAGTTGAAAATTAGTTGGATTACACTTCGATAAGTGATTTTTTAGTTATTTTCAAGCACCCCGAAGTAGTCTGTATCTTCAATTTTGGTGGTCCAGCTGTCAATATTAACTTTTGACTGTGTGGTCCCAAAAATAGGGTTTGCCGGATCTGCTTTGGGGGTAAATATAATTCATGCGAATCCCGGTTGATTTCAATGTAACCCAACATGTCGGGCAATGAGCCATACAAAAAAATAYGGGATTGCTTTCTAGACTTRAGAATAGTTCCATTTAATATTTTCGTATTTCAGTGAGCTTTTAAAAATATTCTGGAATTGGAAGTTTGTGATGTCCTATTCAAGACCACTTTTTTTAACAAAAAAGTGTTTTTTTATCGTGTTTTTTTTTTGTTTTTTTTTCTTTTTTCTTTTTGTACATATATGATTTGAAAAATATTTGTTGTGGTGTTCCGTTAATAATTTAGTACCTTTGTTGTTTTTGTAAATTGTCTAGAGTGACTTGTCATTGAGCATGGACTGTGAATATTCGTGTAATGCTTTTTACCGACATTTGCATTGTCATAAAAAAAATTGTTAACCTATACAATGTGTGCAAAACTTGCGTAAGTTTGTTATAAATCATATGGGTAAAGTTTATTTGGTATGTTTGATTCTTTATAGTGCTATTTGTAATGATATATGATGCATAACACATTTTTGGAATTGTGGCATGCTTTTTGTGGTAATATCTTAGTGCTTTCATAATATATATATAGTGGGCAGTGTATATCTTCTTCTATATATAATACATGGTTGGAATTTGCTAATGCTTTTGAAATAAGTTTTTYCTYCTTTTGYATTGTTATAGTGCTTTTTCAAGAGTGTAATGCTGCATATTATATTACTGGATTAGTMTCATCTTTTCAAGACAACATGTAAGTCCTCTCATAATATGTATATAGTGGGTATTGTATATGCTCCTGGATAAATATAAAACATGTTTGAGAWTTTGCCATGCTTTTGATGTAAATGATAAWTGCATTTGAATATTTATAGTGCTTTTGTTATAGTGTAATGCTGCATATCATATGTTTTGGATTGTGTTATGCTTTGAAWRTGAATGGTAAGTGCTTTCATAATTTGTATGTAGTGGGAAGTGTWTATGCTCTAATTATATATAATACATGTTTGGGACTTGTCATGCTTTTGAGTSAAATYATTTGTGCTTTTGATTCATTATAGTGCTTTTTTATGTGTGATACTGAATATTATATTTTTGGGTTTGTGTCATGCTCTAAAGATAATTGTTAAGTGCTTTTATATTATATATATAGTGTGCAGTGATATTCATTCATGTGTAATACATTCTTGGTACTGATTTATGCTTTTGAGTATAATGGTAAGTGCTTTCTTAGCATATACCAATATCACAGGGCATACGGACATCGATATATATGTATATAGTGTTTTTTTATAAAGTCATATCTGTAAAAAAATACTTTGGAGTTTCTTTATGTACATATGAAGTGCATTCATTGTACATTTGTATTGTGCAGTGGGTATGTTGTATTGTGTGTGTATGTGTTGGTTTTAAATATGTTTTTCTTATAATACTTTTTATATATGCTATCATTGTCGACTTTTAATATTGAGCTATATATTTGATTGTATAGGGTATGTTAGAATTGGATGCTATATAATTTGTGTATGGTAAATATGCCCTGTGAGTATGTTGGTGTGTTTCAACAGACTCTAAAGGTGTAATGTGTTTTGGGATTCCGGATATTTTAATAAATTCTAAAAACTTGTGAGATCTTTTAAACTTGTGTATGTTGATGCTCCCTGAATTTTTATTGGATGCTTAATTAAATGTGATAGTATCTTATTTATTATAAAGTAAGATTTTTATTTTTTTTTCTGATTCCAGTTTGAGATAACCATTTCTTTAAAACAGTTGGTTGTAGAGTTTTCTTGTTATTTCTTTAATGCTTTCTGATTTGGAAATATAAATGTATTAGTTAAATCCTTCTCGACTCTCCTGATTGTGATTTTTATTTTGGTTGTTTAGTCAATTCATACAGTTGTTTGAAAATGGGGTATGGAAAAAATGAAAAGTTGTATACACTAATAAACGTAACGCATTTTTTTGTTTTATACCAGAAGAAAAATCTTAGTGAGTTTCTGAAGCGCAACGGCCAAGGACATAAAGTATCAGGTCTTAACAAAGTCTCGGTGACAAGGTTAAAGATGAATTGYAGAGATGATGACAATAAATYCGACTGTGCGATATATACAATGCGCCACATGGAGACTTACATGGGGACAGGGCAAACATGGGATGCCGGGTTGAAGAGTATGTCGGCAAATCAAATGGCTTTCCTGAGGGCCAAATATTGCGCGGCGATACTAACTTCTGAATGTAATGTGTACAAAGATCATAACCCAGAAGCAGCCTCATACTACTATAGATGCGCCTGTGAAGATTACGAGATTGATGTGGTGGACCTGCTTATAAACGGTGAAAGCGGTGCGCCTCCAAATTTTGATGTTGATGCGACGGAGTGATATCTTAAATGCCTGGATAAAACAGTTGACCCTTTTATCTTCTGCAATAAGAATAATATTTTTTTTTTTGTCGAACTCGATGTTTGTCTAAGTTTTAAGTTGTTTCAGTATTGGAATTCGTGGAAACGTTATGCATTTCTGAAGGTTTATTTTAATTAACAACATCATATGCCTTTCCTTTATTTGTAGTTTAATCATCTGGGGTCAGTATATGTGTTGTCCTGTTGAATTATTGCGTGCGCATAATATGCACCTCAGAATGCTTTGTGATCGACGCATAATTACTTAACAATGAAAGAAGGTGGAAAAACAATTTGTTTTTTGATTGAAGGAAGGATGTATCAAACATGCCACAGTGCATATGATGTTTTATTTTATGTTAAATTTTTTTATTCTGTGCCCTGCTCTCAACATGACCATCAGGACCATCTCAAAAATATTCTTACGATATATTTTATTTTATATTATTTTTTTTCATCATGTGGCAAAACACATGTGAAAAAAATTCTAATCTTAAAAAAACGACCAGGGGACTTGCTATATTTTTACCATGACCTAAACTCGATAAAGTATAATATTGATGTTAACAACATAACTTTCACCGGGACAAAACTTAAACTTGACACGTGCCATGCACCCACACCACTTCAATGTTCGGCGAATTTTTTTTTTTAGGGCTTCCACTTATGTTTTCATTATGACACACGATACTATCACTATTAAGGGGTGCGACTAGCTTCTCGCCCTCTCTATTACAATAAATGGTTTTGAGCATTATAGTGTTATCACGGAACTTTTTTTTCGATCCCAGACGAACATCAAAACCACACTTCGAGGCGTAAATTCTATAGAACTTGATACCTTCTTCTAACGACGTAAATTTTTTTCTCTCGAATGGCTTGTAATTCATTTCACAGTAAGGCACGTAGTACTCGGTTAGTACAGGTGATATCTCGACGTGATACTCGTTCCTTTCACTACACGCATTAGTATCTGCGACAAAATGACGCACACATAATATAATGTTGTATCAAACGATGCTTTGAATAATTATCATATAGTGCATTAACAATCATACGTTGCTTTTAGAAAATTTGTCTAATTTATTGGTGCTTTAAAACCCATTGAGTGGTGCTCTCTCTAGGTTAAGGCTTGATTAAATCTGATTCCAAAAAAGCGTGAGAAGAACTGGTAGTGATACTTATTAGTGAGTGTTGTTTTTATGATGCGTTAGTGCTGTTTGTGTTATAGTATGGTGTTTTTACAGCAGGCCGTTGAAATTTCGTTCGTTTCTTTTTTCTTTTCTATTTCGTTCATCCATGGCGTTCATCTCTTCTCTTCTCTTTGTTTTTTTTTCAGCGCGATTATAGTCATTAACAGATTGGCTTTGGGGTGTGTTTTGCGGAAAAAAAACAAAACAAAACCATTGAGGTGGAGCCTAACCTGATGATTCCATATTCTTTATTCCGTCGACGAGGGGTTGAGAGTGATGGCCGATATTTAGACGTGGAGTTTCAGTCGGCTGTCATGGAGATAGGCCGCGTAGGGATGACGTTATTTCTTTTCGCAGTGGTAATTATGGTGATAGGGAACAGACGGGAATTGTGATTGAATAGTTTCTTAATGAAATATACATTATTATGGAACGTAATAATTGTCTATAATTTAGAAATACGAAAATAACCCCCAGCATGCCTATTTTAGATTCAATTGTATCTTTTTATTTTAACCATTGATCTCATGTAATTTACGGCCTGGATTGGTCCCTAGGTTCGCATATATTGACGTGGGTTTCATTTGAACCTAATCCGATAAAATCGTATATGTAAATCACAAGATATCATAGCATTATATCCATACCATATCGACGTGCTAAAACTATCAAGATAAGAAAACAACGAGCCTGCAAATATGGAAAGATGGTAAACATATTATTGCCATTTTAACCATACAAAAAACAAAATAAAAAATAAAAAAGGAACAACTAATGATGTAGAAAAGAACTTGTTGAGAAGCACAAGGGAAAACCTTGAGTTCCATCGTTTTACCATACTTGGTGAAAGGCTGATTTAGTATAGGTACAATTTAGAGATGTACTTACATGTTATGAAGTTTGAGGCTGAAGTTATCGCATGATTAGTTGAAAAACGGTCATTCATCAGAAATTGGAAGAAGTTTTTAGAGAAATAGATAAGTAATAGAAGATAATCCCAAAGAACAATTAAAAAAGATTGATTAGGAAAAGGAAAAAGATACATTTAAAGTGATCTAAAGAGATTAGATTACGACTTGAACTCCTTTTCATTATGCTCTCTTATTCGTTTCATTCATATTTCTTCCATTCAGATTTGATCCTACCATTGACTAATTTCGGCAATCTGGCCCCTATTCTGTATTAAACTTCTCAACATATATCTCTATAAAATCTCCATTGTAAATTATAGATTAACCATTAGATTTGTGAAGAAAAAAATGACAATTAGTTGAATATGCCCAAGTTAGAGTTGGGTTAAAGTGAAAGAATAAACCCTTTTATTTTTCAAAGCGCGTAATAGCAACACAACAAAATACCAAAATTGCACCAGCAAAAAGAACGCATAATTGTCTTACAACAGAAACCCCCAAAATACGACGGATATTTTAATAAATCAACCAGATTAATAACAGAAAATAACAATGCCAGAGAAAGACACAACTGAGACAATGCCAGAGAAAGACGCAACTGAGACGGGAAAGTGTTAGCAAGATCGCAAAAGCAATCTCTTCTACACGCGAAAAATAGACCCGAAACAGATTCATAGGAGCAGCATGGGTATTATCCTTTGACATCTTTGAAGTAAAATCAATAGAAATACAGTAATATATTTGCGGAACTTTGTTCTTGTTTATTGTTCTAATAAATATCCTATACATTTTACACCCCTATTCACTTGATCTCATTCAAGCTTCTACATTACCCCTAGGTCACCACTTTTCTCAACAACATAATGTTCCTAAAATAATTACAACATTTCCTCAAATCCATTGTAAACAAAACAAAAAAGTCGACGCGATTGTCTTGATTAATGAAAGAAAACAAAACAAATGCCAAACAACGAAAAAAAGAACCAAAAGCCCCAAACCATGAACAATACTTGAGCATTTCAGGTTATTTGTTTGGGGAATCCATTCGGATTACTCACCATAACCATTAGAAAATTTAAATAGAAATGAGAAAGACCACACATGCCGTTGTTTGCTGTATTCAAAGTCAAATTATAACCATTTACCAATCTAAAATAACCATTGGTAGTCAAGATATTGTTGAAGTTGAATAAAAAACTTGAAAGCTCAAAACATGATTCTCACCTTAGTTTCCGAAGAATAGTCTGCTGCCCATCTTTCAGCACTTAAAAAGTGAACAGAAATTGCCTAACAAAATTGATAGAGAGTAATATATATATATATGGCAAAGTTGAAACGCAAGATAAAGATAGCCAAGGTAAGAATTAAGAAAAAATTACAAGTTTTCGAATTTAAATTCGAAACTAAACAACCGTATGAATTCCGAATGCGTAATTGAATAACAACCAACAACTAAACACAAGATAAATAGGGCTTGAATCTCAGAAGTTCTTAGCCTTCATTATCTATCTAGATCAAACAAAAAAGAAACAWGAATTCAAAATTCTGACCTTATTTCGATATATAATTGCAGGGGAAATCCGTTTAGAAAAGCAGACGGCCATCTTCATAATGTTGCCGAGAGACATAAAGGGGAAAAAAGAGCGCATAAATCGTATTTCCTATCTCATAAAACTGAACAGTCACAAGTGAAGCAAAGAGGCGTTAGAACTGAACAGGCGCGAGTGATTCAGTTACCATTTCTATCAGGTAAGTTTGTATAATCATGATGTGTATATTACCATTTAACATGAAATTTTGTTGACTCTGGGATATTTTAGTCCAGACATTATTTTACAGAAAAAGTCACACTTTTTTATTAGAAAAATAAAATAATAATGCCCACAGGACTGCAAAAACAAAGTATCGAACTATCAACACACAACTCGCCAAATTAAGAATTTGAACTTCCAAAGGCTTTGTTAAAAACCTCCAACATCCTAAGAATTCATGCATTCCATCTCAATCTATATAACAACTGGTATATAATTGAAAACAGCACATTGCATAGATTAAATGCTACATAGAGTAAGCAACTGGGAAACACAAAAGGCCGATAAAAACTAAACCGTGTTATTCAGAACTTAGTTCTCATCCTCATAATTAGGTAAATAGACAGTTAAATAAAAAAAAACATAAACTAAACTATCTACTAAACTTAATTATGATATTAATTAGATGAGTCAATCTTAACCGAGCAAGTTTGCTTCAGATCTCTTTCTCTCCATTTCAGTCGGAAGCGAATTTCACGTGGCATGGGTTGATAGTTTACCAACAACTGATAAGGAAACCATTGTCTTAGATACTTGTCAAAAGTCTCCGTGCGTACACCCTCCAAATCCTGTTTCCATAAGCAGTGCAATGAGCGAACGCATTGTTGCATCTCTATGGGCAAGGATATTAATCACAGATGCAGTGTCACAACCAAAACTTGTATAATGCTAACACTAATTAGCATGCTAATTAAATAATAATTAATCTTTCTTGATTAGAAAACTACATGTGAGTTAGCATTCTGTCGCACTGTACCTCTTATTATATTTTAATGAATAGAATTTTACAGGTTTATTTATACTGCATCACCTTTTTTAGTCTATTTTCTCCTAATTTCCTAACTAAAGGCAGCCAGTTTTAACCTACCCAATCTTCATTTCAAAAACGAGCAGTTCATTTAGTTTAGGTAAAATGATTTCAGAAATTAACAACGAACTTAGGTTAGAAACTAGAAAAATAAAATTGATTCATAATATAATAATTAACAGATCGAGAATTAAAGCAATTACATGCTATGAGAAACCATTAGAAGCTTTCAAAGAAATTTTTAGCCACAGTAACAGAAAACTTAAAAGAAACAAAATCAAAATTACGTAAAAGGGGGAAACTAATTACCCTTGAAAGCACGGTAGAGTTGCATAGCGTCATCACGCGGCGAAATCAGCGCTGGAGGTATGGTCAACGGCGACATATCCGAATTTCTGCCTCTCGTAGAAAAAACACACACAAATTTAAAACCGAATTAAATTATTAGCTCGATCAATCAACCCATCATCATGAGAAAAGTTCACTAAGTCGAGGATGTATGGTCTTACTGTGGCGGCACTAAGTCGAGGTCCTGGAAGGCTCGTCGAAGCCGCAACGGGCGGCTATGGTGATGGAGATTTCCTCCCACTGGAAGGATTTGAGAAGGACTCGCTTGATACCATTTCTCCTCGCTAGCTTGAATTAGGGCTAGGGTTTTTAGGTGGCCCAGGGGAGGGGGACGACGGTTTTTTTTTTTTTTTGGAGGAAAGAAACTAGCTTCTGGAGGCAGAAGAATAATGGTTGAGGGCTTGAAAACGAAACTCTTTAGTCAAATTGTTCTGAAATATTTGTTTTGACGCTAAAAACTCACCCTCCAATTTAGAATCGTTCTTCAATTTTTTGCATTGCCACCATTGTTGTGATTTCGTCTTTCATTTTTCACATTGCCGCCTATTGTGTTTTCCTCTTTCTTTCTTTTTAATGCATATAATCCCTTTATTCATATATATATATATATTTCGTTTAATCATATATCAAAAATTAAAAAACAAAAACAATTGAAATATTCAAGCGCTGCTAAAAAATTGTTAAATGGTGTTATTTTAATTAATTAGTCTATTTTATATGTTTTTTCAGAATTTTTTTTTTGTCAATTTCATACTTAGCATATGATATATCAAATATACGTGTAACCCGAAATTCATGTGAAAATACTTACAAGATTAAGATAATATCATCTCTACACCTCTCATCACTCGTATTTGTGTGATATTCTTTAGTTTACGTTTAATATTCTCATTGTTTTGTTTTTTAAGATGGCAAATACTTGGGTGAGACCGCTCTCATCCTATGAGACCAGTTTTTATCGTGCCCATCGGTCCGATCTACCTACCCAATAACCCAACTGACCCGACTGACCCGCTCCAATCCTCACAATATTAATAATAATAATAATTAAGAAAACAGAAGCGGCCTCTTCATCTCTCTCAAATTAAGAACTCGCCTCCACCATTGCTGCAAGATCTGGAGAGACGCATCGGAGATACTCAATCCACTATCGCAGGTTTCCTTTACTCGAGGTCCGACGATTTCTTCGCTACACGAATACGACGAATGTTCCTTGCAATCAAAGGTAATTTTCGAAATCTCAATTTTTAATTTTAGGGTTTTTCCATGTTTCATATATGCTTTGAAATGTTCTTCGATTTTTTCGCTTGTTTGATTTTTGAGGATTCGGACCCCTTAAATCTATATCCCGTGCAGTTAATTTTTTCGCTTGTGTTAATATTTCATGCATCTATGTCCCGTGCAGTTTTCCTATTAATAGTTATGAGATTACAAATGACCCCTTAAATCTGTTAATTAGGTTTAGTTCTTGTGGGATGATGCTATGGACTTTAAGATGATGCAGATAGTCCTGGGGTGTGTTCATGGTGCAAATGGATCTACCTCTACTCGCTCCCAATCAAGGAGTACCAGATCATTTATTTCCTGGTGGGTCCCTCACTGAAGGACGAGGTGATGAAGATCATGCCGGTCTAGAAGCAGACCCGTGCCGGTCAGAGGACCCAGTTTAAGCCGTTCGTGGTTTCGGGGGACAACAACGGCCACGTCGGATTGGGGGTGAAGTGCTCCAAGGAGGTGGCCATTGCTATACGTGGCGCCATCATATTGGCTAAGCTTTCTGTGATTTTGGTGAGGAGAGGGTACTGGGGGAACAAGATCGGGAAGCTGCACACCGTGCCTTGCAAGGATACCGGGAAATGTGGGTCTGTT
This sequence comes from Phtheirospermum japonicum, assembly GCA_014905375.1. Lineage (NCBI taxonomy): Eukaryota > Viridiplantae > Streptophyta > Magnoliopsida > Lamiales > Orobanchaceae > Phtheirospermum > Phtheirospermum japonicum. The sequence continues at coordinate 144,520 of BMAC01000406.1, forward strand.
ACGTGCGGATGGTTCCTTCTCCACGTGGTGCTGGTATTGTTGTTGCTCGCGTGCCAAAGAAGGTGCTCCAGTTTGGGGAACAAGAAGGTTCCTTTTCTGATGTTTGATGAAGACGAATGGTGGTGGCTCCATGATTGATTGGGTTGTGAGTCAAGCGGTAGTGGTGACTGAAAATTGGCTCCATGCTTTCAATGGAGGAAGATGCCTCCAATGGAAGTGAGGATGTTTGAGATAAATCACTTGAGGCTCCGTTTTGAATTCTGCTCGGTGTCTATAGGTAATTCTTTGATTTTGTATCAAACTAGCTAAAAAGCAGTGAAGCGGTAATCTTGTGGGACAAGCTGTCAAATAGGGATTAAGCAGTCGGCTCAGTCTCACCAAATTATATGTTTGGAAGCTGCCTGACAAATTTTGAACTTTACTCATGTATGTAACAAGCTTGCCAAGCTATATTTGTTATTGCTGCAATGGAGGCTTTGGAAAAGGCTTGGCGAGTTCACCAATTATTGATGGGGTCCAACTCCCTACAGATTATGCTACACTACAAGTTTAGCACTTATATTTGCATAGTTGTAAGAATAAGTTTGTTATTTATTTATTCTTAGAATTAATGTCTGGTGCTTGTCCTAGGTATATTTTTTTTCTGGTGGTTTTAGTTTTGTTAACACAGTGCTGTACGCTTTCATTTGGTTGTTGTGTTTCTGAGTTCTAAAATATCAAAAGTTTTTATTCCTAATGTTAATTAAAGCATAGTTAAGTAATGTTTTTAACTCAAGTTGTTCAAGTATAAAATATTATAAAAGATTGTTAAAGAATCACAATTTTTTTATACATATATTTACAATAAAACATAGTTAAGTAACATTTTTAACTCAAGTTATTTGAGTATCACAAAATATTGTTAAAGTATCACAAATTTTTTATACATATATTTACAATAAAACATAGTTAAGTAACATTTTTAACTCAAGTTATTTGAGTATCACAAAACATTGTTAAAGTATCACAAAACATTATTAAAGTATCACTAAAGATTGTTAAAATATCACAAGTTTTTTATACCTATTTATGATTAAAGTATAGTTAAGTAATATTTTTAACTCAAGTTGTTTAAGTATCACAAAATATTGTTAAAGTATTACAAGTTTTTTATACATATTCTTACAATAAAACATAGTTAATTAATATTTTTAACTCAAGTTATTTGAGTATTACAAAATATTATTAAAGTATCACAAAAGATTGATAAAGTATCACAAAATATTATTAAAATATCACAAGTTTCTTATACCTATTTTCTGCATGGGACGTGTATACACTCAAATCATACAATTACATGCACAATAAATAAGCACAGAAAATCAATCTCTTTTCAATCGCGAATTAAGTGTGCTGTCTAAACTAAGAATCGGTAAGGTCTTTTCGGGTTGTAATGTAGGGCTCTTTGGACGGGTGTGGAATATATAAGTCGTGTGTCTAATCGCTCACTCAACTTAATCTAATCGAGAAGCAATCGCTTCACCTCGCTCAAAAATAAAAACCTCACTTAACTCTCATAACGTAGCCTTTAAATATAGGCTATTTCCCAACTCGCAAACCGTAAAATCGACTTGAAGATCAAAAACCACTTAATCACAACTCTTTTGCCTCTTAAACATAAGGTTTCATAAAATAAACAATAAAACTCAAGCCTTAATAAGCGCGTAGTCAATTAATCAACTTATCCACCATCCTATCTTTTTCTTTTCTTTTTTTTAATTACCCCTTTTATTATTTTTTATGGGGTATTAATTTTGTCTTTTTTTTTCTTTTTTTTTTTCGGATGGTGGTCCTTAATTACAAAAATAATAAATTCCTAATAAAAATATTCCAAAACTCAAATAACCAATAAAAATACGAACTCCTACCCCACGCTTTTAATGGGTTGTAGAGGTCGTCTCAACAACACTAATGGCTAAAGGCATGGATTATTTGGCTATGATTGGCTCATTCGTAATTTATAGTGGCTAAAATTTATAATTCCTGGTGGGTCCCTCACTGTAGGGTGACACTTTCAATCAAAGGGCAACGTGAGATTATCTTCTTAAAAGTCTCATCCTTCATGTCGACTAGGACGAGGTGAAGTGTGCGTAGATGACTACACAGTACCTTGACAACAGAGTTTAGGTTCAACTTGCTTCCTTCCAAGTATAATTTTTGGAGGGATGCAGCTTCAAAGACCGAGGATGGGATAGCTAAGAAGTACACATCATAGTATTTTGAAAGCAAATAAAGATTAAATATTTTCGCTATCGGAATCCATTTTTCGAGAAGCGAAACCACCGACTTAGAATGATCATAGCCTTGGAAACGAAATACTTGTATAGAAAGGTTTTGATCATGGTACCTTTGTAAAGTCTTGTCGACAACAGACACGAATGCTTGTTCATCTCCATCGAAACAGTCTTCACGAAACTCAACATTGGGGCGAGTAGACCAAAGGTTACGCCATGATTTGGACAATACACAAGTTCTGACTGCGTCCTTTTGGGAGAGGAAAGAGAGTGTGTGTTGCAATATGGGCTGCGGCAATTGAGATATCCTGTCGACGTCCATGGTTTACTTGGAACCTTCTTCTTCTTCTCCTTATCTTTCTACCTCTTCTGAGTTTTTGGTAGAGCAAATTGGTTTTCTAAGATTTCGCCATCATTTTGTAAACCCTATAAAGTATTGATAAGATTTCTATTACTGTTTCGTAGCGGTTCCCAAGGAGAAAAGTAAATTAAGATTTTTACCACGAGCTATATATATATATATTGTAATAAATTTCTAACAACTTTTCTCAAACTTCGGATATTGGCAAATCGATCGTGTCGGGCTCTTATCGAGTCGGAATGAAGAGCCAGTCACAATAAGGCACGACGCGATAAGATTAACGAGTCTAAAATTTAAATTCGAACACGGCACGATAAAAATACGAAAAGTACGACACGTTAGAATAGGCACGATAAGCAAAAATGCTGAATTTATTTAATTCGACTCGTTAAGCACTTTAAGCCCGTTAATTAATAAAATACATGATTTTCTTAATAAATATAACACATATTTATAAAAGTATCAATACAAATTGTCATATACATTTAAAATTATAATATGACAAATGTATTAATCATAAATTAAGGATCACAAATAAATGAATATAAAAATGGGAAATAAAATATTATCGGGCCTTATCGGGTTTATCGGGCCTTATCGGGTTTATCGGGCTAGCCTGCTATCAACTCGTTTCTTAACGTGCCTTATCGTGTCAACCCGATAAGGACCGAACCATATAAGTATCAGCCCAAACTCTATTATTTTGTGTCGTGTTCGTGTCGATCAATGTGTCGCGCCTCATATTGTCACCCCTACTTAATATAGAGGACATTGAGTCCAAATAGGCATGTTGTATGTATAGGACGATTTTGTCTCTTAGAATCTTGATTTGTCTAAGTATTATTATGGTTTTTTACTAAATTTATTATTAGATATTAATTATTTAGACTAGATTTGATATTGGGTAAAAAAAACTCATTTCAGTTAATTGTACCTAATTAGATGAGATATGGAATATACCAACAAAATTTGGTATTGAAAAAGCACAACAGTGAACTTAACCATTTTATACTCCACACAAAATTTATGCGCGCGCACACAGAAAAAAAAATGTTGCTGATAGAACACAAGAAGAAGAAGTTGGCGGCGGTGACACTACAAAAAAACTCGGCAAATATCAACGGACAATGCCAATTGTTAAGGGACCATCAGTGTATACCGATGACTTGTAGATAGCATTATCTATATTAACAAATTACCTGTAGGTGCAAGCCGTCAGCAAATAACCTGTCAGCAAAATAACGTTAATGTAAGAACCATAATTTAGTGATGTGATGTCTACGGGCAATCGACAGCCCCAATATCGACGAGTAATGCCCGTCGGCAAAATCATATATATCGGCGGGTCGCCGAAGGCCTATGCCTGTCGGCATAATTAAAAAATAATAATATGCCGACAGCCTTGATAGTCGTCGATATGCCGCGTCTCTGCACATACAAACAAAAAAACGACGCGAGAAAAATGGAAAAAGAAGCACAGCGCGCAGCCACCACCACGAACTCTGACCACCACCGCAGCAACGCCACCACCACCGCTCCACCATCAGGCAATAAGTTTGTTTTGTTTTTGTTTTTTTCTTTTTTTTTATGTTTAGTTATTTAGATATATAATATTAAGTTATTTATCAATGTATGATTATTATTATTATTGGGCTTAATTAGCAATTAATTCAAATTTTAAGGTTCAATTTTAATTGTTTAGGATTTTGAAGGGTTAGATAATTGGGGTTTCATTGTCAATTTAGAGGTTAATTATAAATTTTGCGAAAAATAGGGTTCGTTAGGGTTTAATTAGTAAGTATCATAAAAATTAGGGTTAGTTTAGAATTTATTTAGCAATTATTCTAAAATTTAGGGTTGAATTATAATTATTTAGATAATTGAAGTTGATTTCAAAAGTTAGGGTTAGTTTAGAATTTATTTAGAAATTATTTTAAAATATAGAGTTGAATTGTAATTATTTAGGTAATTGAAGTTGATTTCGAAATTTAGAGTTAGTTTAGGGATTATGTAGAAATTATTTTCAAATATAAGGTTCAATTGTAATTATTTAAATAATTGAAGTTAATTTGGATAATTAGAGTTAGTTTGGGGTGAATTTAGAAATTATTTTAAAATTTAGGGTTGAATTTTAATTATTTAGATAAATGAAGTTGATTTCGAAAATCATGGTTATTTTGGGTTTATTTAGCAATTATTTCAAACTTAGGGTTTTTTAATATATATGTTATGATTTATGAATAATATATACATGTTGTGATTGGTTGGTGTATATGTTAGTGATGACGTAGTGTACGGCGCTGGCCAGGAGGTTTTGTCCCTCCAATAACAGATTTTAAAATTTTACTGATGGATCGATTATATTCTTTCTTACTACACTCAAATACTTTACCTAGAGTCGTTTAGGATTTTGTAACAAATAGAGGGTTTGATACTAAATTTTAAATTATCCACTTATTCGAGGAGTTAGAGAATGTGATTATCTTTGTACATATGTATTTTATGAACTTTTAAATTTCGATTTATTTCTCTCTTTTGTTCTCGAGTACACTACAATATATGTGTACTTAGAGAACTAAGGAAAGATACTGCCAGAATTTTCAGGTCCTCAAAATAAATAGTAAGATAAATTTATCATTGAAGATCACATTCTTAAATGGGTGGAGCCCTTACTAAAAATTTAATCATTTTTTATAAGAGCCCTCGTACCGCTCACTTATCTATAATTTAATCATCTATATTAATTAATCATAATAAAGATATGATAGGATGAGTTCTGACCTTAGTTGAATGTACAAACGGAGGGTGGGCAGTTATCTATCCAATAATTTTATGGAAGGGGTGGAGGGTTTTATTTAGTTTGCACTCACATGTCATTCAATGAATGACGATGAAAAATTAAAGTGTACATGTAGTCATACTAAATGTAGAAATTGTAGTTATCACGATGTAAACGAGATCAAGTATCACCTCGTTAAAAATACGTTTGTACCAAATTATTACATCTGGACATTATATGGTGAAATAAGTCTTGGCTCACGTTGAAGGATTATCTTATGTCACTCCTAAAAAATTCTTAAATACCTACATCAATATAGTTCAGGATGCAGTCGATCCCAACTTTGATATGGTTGCTCATGTAGAAGAACCACCAAATCCTAAGGCCCAAAAGTTCTATGATATATTGAGAGTTGGAAATCAACTTGTGTATCCCCTGTATGAGAAACATTGTCAGTTGTTTCTAGTTGCATGTCTCATGAACATGAAGTCAAAAAATCGCATGTCTCAGAAGTGTTATGATGAAGTACTTGATTTAATCAACAAGGTTATGCCAAAAAATAATCATGTATCAGATGACTTCTACAATAGCAAAAAATTATTGAGGGGAACATGCTTACTAATTGAGAAGATAGATTGTTGCCTGAACAATTGCATGATCTATTGGAGAGATGATTCTTATTAGACTAGTTGCAATTTTTGTATTCACCCGTGGTCAAAACTCGCTAAGCATGAGAAAGAAAGAATGACAGAAGGCCAACTTTGCGTACAAGAAAGTGTATTATTTTCTGTTAACTCCATATTTACAAAGGTTGTACGCATCTACAACAAATGCAAAGGGCGTGAGGTAACATGCAAAACACGTTGTTGGCGATGGTGTGATGCGTCACCCGTCAGATTCAGAGGCCTGAAAATATTTCAATCAAACTCATCTAGAGTTTGCCGCCGAAAGTCAAAATGTATGATTAGGCTTTTACAAAGATGGTTTTAAACCTTTTAGAAGTTTCGAGGCGTAGTATTCCTCATGGACGGTGATAGTCGCACCATATAACTTGCCTACATGAATGTGTATAAAAGAGCAAAACTTGGTAAAAAAGTATTCTTGTTCTAGGCCCCAAAAATCCTAAAGATAAGTTGGATGTTTTTCTACAACCTCTAATCATCGAGTTCAATCAGTTATAGATGGTTGGTGCACATTCATATGATATCTCTAAAACAAATAGAATTTTCAGTTGCGGGCAGCCTTTATGTGGAAATCAATGATTTTCCCACCTACTCCATGTTGTCTGGTTGGAGCACTTATGGGAGATCGAATGATCCATATTGAATGGAACATTCAGATGAATTTACCCTTAAGTGCAGCCGAAATTGATCTTGGTTTGATAATCATCGAAAGTTTCTTGATTATGATCATCTTTTTCGAAAAGACAAACAAAAATTCTAAAAAAACGAAAGGTGGAGAATTCGTCATCGAGCGTCCGGTCAGGAACTGAGATTTTGGCAGAGATAGAGATTTGGGGCTTTAAAAAACTATTGATTTAAATATAGTGCACGTCAATGGACACATAGCCAGGTGGAGTAGTTAGAGAAAAAGAAAACATATTTTGTAATTTGTCATACTGAAACACAAATTTGATTCAGCGTAATTTTAGATGTTATGCACATCAAGAAGAATTTATTTGATAAAGTGTTCAACATAATTAATATTTTTCTCAAAAACAAATAAAATAATTTTTCATAAATAATTAACTATTAAAAACAAAACAAAATTAGAATAACAGGTGCTCGCACAATTCAAGAAGAAAATGTAATTGCAGAGATGAAGTAGACTGGAAACTTCAGAAGATATGTTTGCTATGGCAGAGAAGTAATTGCAGAACAAGACTAACGATGAAAAAAACAATGAAAAAATGTAAAAAACTCTCTGTTCTCTCTCCTCGTTTTTTTCGACCGAGTCGAATCCCCACCAGTCTCATAGAATTTAACCGGCCGACCGCGGCAACGCCTCCTTCCTACTTGCAGCCGTCGTGTGACGCCGCCTCCTGCTTGGCAACCACCACCCCCTTGGTTCCCCTCGCGCAGCTACCGGCGCTTCACCGGCCGACCGCGGCCACACCGCCAACCTTCTTGAAGCCGCCCTGCATGGCAGCCACCGCCCACCGGTTCCCCACGTGCATCCACCCTTGTTTTCCAGGCCCGCCGCCTCGCTTGCTGAGCCGAACTTTTGTGTTCTTTTCAAAATTAAAATCATGTTAAATAGTGCCCGTCTACTTTTGAAAGGGTTTTAGTTCGCCCGCAAGAGAACGGGGTCACTTGTAGACTTGGAAAGTTAACTCGAGTCGATCTCTCGAGGAAGACTAATCGGAAGTTGTTTTTGTGTTTGTTTATATGAACGAGAAAATAATAAAAAGCTAATCTAAACACTCGGACAAAAGGGTTTTGAGAATTGTAATAACTAAACGATGATTTATACTCAATTTAAACTATTCTTGCAAGGAGAGCGTCAATCACCATGCAAGAACTTAACTAAAGTTAATAAAAGACTTAATAACGAACTTCAACTTTTAAAAGATTAATAAACGGGGGTCTAGGGCCTTGGACTCGTCTCCACGACCGCTTAGACATTTCATCGAACACTTAGTCTACGAGTTGGGGATGTCAATCCCAACGTATAGATTAAACGCCTGATGACTCCAAGCGAAGGTTCTAAACGTTTCCAAGCACTATACCTGTGATTTCTACTCAACAACCATTGACAAATTCAATATCATAAACACAATATCCAAATCACGATAATGCAAATTAACTAGTTAACGTTAAACGAATCCTCACGAAACCGTTCATAAGAAACCAAGAACAATTATCCAAACATAATATCACAAGATCATAATCTAAACAAGAATTACCAACATGAAATCCAAACTAATTAACAAGAACAAGGTTTAGAGTTTACTAAATTCCGAGAAAATACTATCCACGATAACTACGAGAAATCCTTGCTAACTCCAGCTCTTCCGAGAATGAAATGAACCTCGCTGAATCCTGGGAGCTTGTCACGAGCCTCCGTCTCCAGTGGTTATCAATAGATAATTTAACATCTATCTAAAATCTGAAAACTAAAATTTGTAATTGTAAAGAAAAAGGAAAATAGAATGAAAAATAATTCAAGAACACTCATGGGCTGTCATCCCCAAGAGGTTCGAGAATGTCTTCTCGACCCAGCTTGTCACGAACCGGACGAGGGATTATTGGTTCCCGAATGGATTCCTAGTGATATTTTCGTGTCCCTGAATGTGGCTGAGTTCTTGGCCTTTTGTAGCCATCAAATAGCCCTTCCGTAACTGAATATCTCCACAAAATCCGAGTTTGTTACGCTTACATCCGATCGGATAGTCTCCCAGTCCGATCGGAGGGATCATTCTGCCAGAATTTCTAACATTGGGTAACCCAGTGTCAGTTGTAATATACCAAATCAGGGCCCAATTTCTTTGAAACTCCACTCGCGGGCCCACACTCGTCCACCTTAACACCGAAAAACTTCAAAAAAAACCTAAAATAAACATAAAATGTGGTAAAATAAGTCAGAGATACATAAATACGAAAATATGCTCAATCAATCCAACTTATACCAAAATTAACAACAAAATCTAACTAAAACACTAGCCAAATATACAAAAATCATGACAAACACGTGCGAGTCACTTGCACCGGATGCCTTGCCATATGATCGGCCATCGACCTACATGCTTGCCTTGTCGGCCCCCTCTCTCTCGCCGGCAGTTTCTCTTCCCCAGCACACCTTTGAATTTTTTTCACCGTCAGTCTTCCAGTCGCCTGCCGTCTCGCAACCCCTTCAAGTATCCAGGCCGTCGCCTCTCCCCAGCTTTCCGTATCTTATTCTTAGCCAAACAGCGCTTTCCACATCACTGCATGTCCAGTCTTCTCGGTCGCTGGAATGTCGAACAGTCGGCGCCCCTCCGCCGTTAGTTTCTCAGTCTCCTTCTATTCCGCTCCGGCCAGCTACCATCCCTTTCTTTTTCGGAACCATACCTGCGGCGGCTTTGGTTTCCCCACCGTCATCCCAGAGTCTTCCGGCGACTTTGGCCGTTGCTCTTTCTCCACCAGATGGGGGAGCGCCTGTGCCTCCCTCTCACGCGTCGTCTTTCTCCACCAACCCAGCGACCCCCGCATTGGGCATGACTCACCCCGCTTCCCCTTTCTCTGCGCCGGCGTCTGAATCTGCCGCCTGTGATTTTCCATCTCCCACTGCTCCGGCGACGGCGCCACCGCTCACGGCAAGGACACCAGCCCCGTCTTCTACGCTTTTTTCTCCCCCATCTTTTTCTTCCCTTCCCATAATGCATGGCCATTTTGATGTAAATCCTGCAAACTCCCATGCAAAAGCGGTTTTGACAGGGACGTTTCATTCGGTCAACCCTGGCCCTCAATTCAAGCTCCTACTTGCTGAGTTGGTTCCTAATCCACCCCTTTTTCCTGCGGCCCACATTCTCCATTCGGCACCGAAATTCTTATTTTACAACAACGGAGATCCTTTTGTCCAGTCCAAGTGGTTGGATGTTACCCAAAAATCTGCCAGCAGGCCTCTTTTCCCAACCCCTATTAGCGGCCCATCTTTAGCACCTTTTTTGGCCCAAGATCTCCATCCTTTATCGGCCAAATCCCAACCAACTTCGGCCCAAGTACCCCAGACATCTAATCCAGGCGGCCTAAATCCTTCTCAATTTACTGGGACCCACTTTTCGGCCCAAACCTTCCCGGTGACAACTACTCCGTTTCGGCCCGTTAAAAAGGGAGAGTTTTATTCGGTAACGATCGATGAAAGACTTTACCAATCCCGGGTCTCGTTGTTACGGGGCTCCCTCATCGGTCGTCTTCTTCAACCGAAAGGATCGAAGCCCCTTACGATCCCTGATATCAAAGAGTCGCTGACTTCTGCTTGGAGCACCCCCGGTTCTTGGAATCTTGTTCCGCTAGGCAAGGGATTTTTTAGTATCTCTTTCGCTTTGGCCGAGGATCGTAACCATGCGTTTGCCAAGCCGTCTTGGACCCTTGGTTCCAGCTCTTTTTGGCTCTCTCCATGGACCCCGGATTACAATCCGTATAAGATGCCTTCGGCATCTTCTCAGGTTTGGATTCGCATCTATGAATTTCCTATTGAATACTAGGAGCGCTCTTTTATTTTGAATATTGCTAGGGTAGTTGGTACGCCTTTGCGAATTGATGAGCGTTCTCTTAATGGCTCTGTCGGCCACTTTGTTCATGTGCTAGTTGAGTTAAACCTTAATCATACCCTTCATGAAATGGTCATGATTGAGCGAGAGGGGTATTGCGATTATATTTCGTTAGGTTATGAGAATCTGCCAGATTTCTGCTCGAATTGCAAAACGGTGGGACACCTTGCCGGTTCTTGTCCTGCTCGTAAAAATTGTGCTGCTCAGAACGTGGTTAGCGACGAATGGCAGACGGTTAACGCCAGACGTTCTCGTCGACGTTCCGATTCTCGTGAGCATCAAGTCCGTAACTGCACGGATTCTCGCCCAACTCCCGAGCCTACTAATCCTTCTCTGACAACGCCTAACACCTTTCAAGTGTTACAAGCTGAAGTCTGCACGGGTCCTTCGGCACCTCCTACCTCGGAGTCTACTTTGAGATCCGAGCCGTTATCTCCCGCCCCCATGAACACGGCTCCTAAAGCCGCTGATACTCTTGTTACTCCGGTTCGAAAGGGCAGGAATACCGTACCGCTTCTGAGCCTATTGACAGTGGCTCAGACAATGGTGAGCAACTAACTGCACAGCTTTGTAGGGAGAACCAATCGACCGTTTGCAGATCGGCTGAGATAGTTTGTGACACCTCTCGACAGCTTGTGCTTTATGAGGAACCTGATTCTTTGAGCAAGAGTTATATTGATCAGGTGGACATGGGTTCTTCGGATAAGGTCTCTCCTTCAGCGCAACATACTCCAACAGCCTGTCTTGCACGTGGAGAAGGTACTTTAGTGGATGAGTCGGATATTGGCAGCCAACATCGCACCCCTCTTTTTCGTAAACCTATCACTGATCGAGAAGTAATTGATATCATTAAGAAATTACAATTGGAGTCTTCTACTCCTTTCATTGTTGACGATCCAAAATCCTCTCCTGCCCTTCACCTTATGGATATCGCTTCTAGACAATCTTGGGCGGATATGGCTGAAGACAAAGTTTCTACTCCTTTACGCAAAGCTTCAAAGAGTTCTCTTAAACGGGAATTTCTTATGAAGCGCTAGTATCTTTGTTTTCTCTTTTTATTCATTGTTTGCTATGTACTCGGATACTTTTCTCCTTTTTTAATAAAAGCACCGCAACTTATATAAAATAAAATAAAACACAAAACAAATAATTTGAAATTTCACATAATTAACAATTTTCACACAAAAAAAATCATAAATAATTAACAACTAAATACAAAACGATAAGTTAAAATATTCACATAATTAACAATTTCCTCACAAACAATAAAATCAATATTCATAAATAATTAACAGCTAAACACAAAACAAATAAATTCAAAATTTCACATAATAAATATTTTTCTCACAAACAAATCAAATCAATTTTTATAAATATTTACAACTAAATTTCCAAACAAATAAATTCAATATATATAAAAATTTAATAATTAAACTCAAATTCACAATAAATGAATAATATATTCATCAACAACAAATGATTAAAATTAATTAATTAAAATTTTATAAAATAACTACTTTTGTTAAATAAATAAAAAATCTCGTTTATAAATTACCTTGTGAACACAAGCTGTTCGCTTTGCCCCCTGCCGCCTAGAGCTTGCTGTCACCACCTGCCTAGATCTTGTCACCGGATTTTTTGTTTCAAAGTGTAACAGAGACAGAAGGGGCATGTTTGCCCTAGTATTCAAAATACTGGATTCGATATTGTAAATACCGAATACTCGTTTCTTTACAAACTCAAAAATCAAATACTCAAATAACAATATCTTACAATTAAATAATTAAATATTACTAATATAATATAATAATACACTACCACATACTTTTCATACATGATTTGACATTAAATATAATATAATAATACATTATCACCCACTTTTCACACATTATTTGACATCTACAATAAAAAGTAAAAGATTTTGAATCCTATAACAAACAAGAATTCTTACTATTCACATAATTCTAAATTCTCTAATATTCTGAATACCAAAATTCAGAATCTCAACGAATGTTAGTACAAACAGGCTACAACACTACAAAAAAACTCAGAATTTTCGAGGGATTTTTCCCTCGAAATTAAGGAAAAATCCCTCGGTTTTGGTCAAACCGAGGAAAATTTCGAGAGAAAAATTCTCTCGAAAAAACCTTTCTCGGAAATCAGTTTCGAGGGAAATAAATCCCTCGTAATCACAAAACCGAGGGAATTTCGAGGGATTGTTTCCCTCGCAACCATTACCGGACAATCCCTCGGAATTTCGAGGGAACACTTCCCTCGGAACACTTCAATTTCCGAAGGAATAAAATCCCTCGGAATTCAAAGGGATTTCCATTCCCTCGGAATTCCGAGGGATTTTATTCCTTCGGAAATTGAAGTGTTCCGATAGAATATATTTCCCTCGAATTTCCGAGAAAGTCCCATTCTCTCGAATTTTTTAAAATTCCTAGGGAACTTTCCCTCGATATTTTTAATTTTTTTTATTAATTTTTATTAATTTTAATTTTTTGTTTTAATTTTAATTCTTGTTTAATTATTAAAATTCCCAAAAAATTGAAAAAAGCAATTAAAGAAAAGTCAAATAAATAAATCAATTATAATAAAAAAAATATTTGAAAATTTATGAATTACATGCGTTCGATCGAAACAGTAAAAAAGTTTATTAGATAAATAAAAGTGTTCTATAGGGAGCGGGGAACTGCTGCTGGAAACGAGCGTATATCTCAGCCATCTGGGCGTTCGTTCGCGCCTGAAAACCCTCCTGCTGCCGGCGCTCCTCCGCACGCTGTCGCCTTTCCTCAGCTGCCTGCTGCTGCAACGCCTCAGTTGCGCCCTCTGAGCCTCGACCTGCGCCTCGAGCTCTCTGATCTGTCTTCTATCAGTCTGGGATGAGGAGGAGGTGGAAGAGTCGCCCTTCAGTAAACCCTTCGTAGCAGCCACTATCTTCCCATAAGCGCCGGTGCCGTAAAGCCGTCCCTTCTTCAAACCAGCGACGCCGAGAAAAACCTGGTCCTGGTCAACCTCGTTACTCTCCTCCTGGGAAGACGCACGCTCCTGCTCCTGGGTCAGACGTCTCTCGTACTCCTCCTGAAATACAACTCGTTATTAAAATTTTACGTTAAAATCAAAGAATAAGTTAAAAATAAAAAAGAGACTCACGTTAATATTAGCAGATCTCGTGTCGATCCACGCGTCGTCTTTCTTCTGGTGCGTACGTTTAAAAAGATCGTAGCACGTAGCCGGCGAACCCGTCTCCCGCTCCTGTATTCAAATAGAATTTTCAAATAACTAACATTAAAATTAAACAAATAAATAATATATTATTATATTATAAATAGCTGTTACTTACTATATTCAAGGCATAGTCGATGGTAGATCTAGCACCCCCCGTGTGCTTCGACATCCCAGTCCCCGGTCCAGCAGGCTCGCTCTTCCTATTCTTGCTGCACTGCTCAAATTTCTTCTTATTCTCGGGCTTATCTCACTCAGTCTTCCAAGCCCTAGTTGAAATGGATGATATATAAAATACGATATAATTCATATGTTATAAATAAAAAATTCTAATTCAATAAAAAAAACACATAACAGAATCGTTTACCTATAGACCTCCTCGGTCAGGCACTCCGGCCGACCACCAGCATGGGAGGCAATATGCTGCCTATACTCGTTAAGCTTTTTCGTGTAAAGATCCCCGATCATCGGAAAAAATACCTTCCGTATTGTTGCCTCACTATACTCCTCCGGATCCCAATAACAAACCTCCTGCAAAATAAAACAATAATAAATTACCTTAAACACAATAATAAATTCCGTATTGTGTTTTTACGGTAAATACTAATAAATTTGGATACAAAATAATAATTACCTTAAACATCTCCCACCAGAACGCCTTAATCTCCTTAGGGACCGTCTTATATTGTTCAATTGTATTTTTATTTTTTTCACTCGGTAAAAATTAATCATAATGATAATTATAATTTTAAAATCATTGATTTACTTACTTCGCTCCTGCAATATAAACCTGAGTCATACCCCTCTGCGGTGCTACCAACTGTCGTCGAGTCCGTGATGTACCCGCGTCGGACGGGGTCTGTGATGAAGGTGTATGCGACGTCGGGGTCTGCGTCGGGGTCTGCGTCGCTGGATGATCAGTCCCGAGACCCATGTAATCGGTGTCAAAATCAGTTAAACGATGAGCCGACCCCATATCCGATCGACCTACGCTTCCAGATCCTCGACGCAACGGCATCTGATAAATTTATTAGATAATAATACGAGTATTTTACAAAATATCAGTATATATTAGACACCAAACGCCAATAACAACACTATATATAAACAAAAATAAACCCCGACCGATCACCCCAACCACCCATGCATGAACAATATATATATATAATTTTTTTTAAAATTCCGGCCGATCACCACGGCCTCCCATGCATGAACAATATATACACAATATAATGGGTGAATAAACCCTATTTGAAAGCAAACCTTAATACAAGATTTTTCCTAACTTGACCCTAAATAATTGATTATTACTAAATTGAACCCTAAAGCTATTGATTATTCCTAAATTGAACCCTCATTATTCAATTATTACTATATCGAACCCTAATTACTTGATTATTCTTAAAAGAAACCCTAATTATTTAATTATTCCTAAATTAACCCCTAATTACATGATTATACCTAAATTGGCCCCTAATTATGTAATTATTACTAAATTGGTCCCTAATTAATTGATTATTACTAAATTGGCTCCTAATTAATCGATTATTAACCCTAATTATAAACTAACCCTAATTACAAATTAACCCTAAAGTAAATAAATTCAAACAATGTTTTTAATTAATTTATAAATGAAACAATTCAATTTTCTCAAAATCGAACGAGCATGTTATGTTTTTATATAAACATATATATATATAATAATTATATATATATATATATATATATATATATATATATATGTGTGTGTGTAAATGGTTTATGTATATATATAATTTAAATATGTGATTAATATATTAATATATATATTTATATATATATATTATATATAAGACATGCATTTTATTTAACAAGCATGCATATGCATTTTTTAACACACGTACATGCATGCAACTTTATATTACATTTACATACATAAAAAACAACATGCACATACACACAGCATATTACTTGGCAACACTCATACAGCATGCACACACGTACACTACATATGCACACACAGCATATTAACCAAGTTTCATATACATATTACAAACATATATATAACTGACAAACATGCATATATATAAATCATATCATCCTTTATATATATATACTCACATGCCATACTTATATATATCATATATATATATATATGAACAATCAAGATTTTACCTCACGCACAGCACACATATAATCGGCGGCTGGGGCTGTCCTCGGCGAGGCGCGGCGGCGCACAGTCGGGAAGCAACGGCAAGCGGTGCTGTCGGGGTGGCTGTGGGCCCTCGGCGTTCGGCAACGGGGCTGTTGAAGACTCCGGCGATGAATAAACTCACGAAAGCGCCGGAGGAAGACTGAAGTCCCGGCAACGGATCAGCCACAGGGCTCGGCAGCGGCGACGGGGTGGCGTCCGGCGAGGCGCTGCAGCTGCGGCTGATTGCTGGGCTGCGACGGAACGGGTGTCAGACGGCAACTCCGACGATGGCAGCGGCTGGTGGAGCAAGGCGAACTCCGGCGATTTCCACGCAGTCGAACGACGCCCGTTCAGGAATGAAATCCGGCGAAGCGGCGGCTTCGACGGAGGTGACGGTGGCGAGGAACTCCGATAAGTGGTAGGGCAGCGGCAACTCCGGCTATCGGTGTCACACACCGTGTATTCCGACGCCCTCGCGACGACGCCACTAGAATCGTCGTGGATTGAAAACGACGGAGAGACACGAGAACGGCGGCCGGCAAGCGGCGGGGTTGGACGTGGGTTAGGGTTTTTTATTTTCTCAAAATTTCCGATTCTCTCTCTGTGTAGAAGAAGAAGAAGACGTCCTCCTTGTAAAATGGTTTTTTGTTTTGTTATCTTGTTGAACAATTCAACCAAAAACCGAAGAAGACGTGTGTATCCTATTTCCTTCTACTTAGATAATTCCCATATAGTACATTTGATCGATATTAATTCCCAAATAATCATTTAAATTCTTCTCATCCCATTTAAACTAAATATATCCCATTAGATCAAATATTACAATTAAATTATTAAAAATACTCCTTCACCTAAAAAATCATATAAACACACACACTACATCATATTCCTAAAACTTGTTCGAGAACTAGGGTATCACTTTTTATTTCCCAAGCCGTTAGTTGGAGACGACAATTTTACATTCTTCTTCAAACATCGTCTCACCAGATTTTCTGCTTTTCTGCTCGTATACCTTAGTTTAATTTCCCCACTAATCTGTAGTTTAGGTGGAGTTGGTTTCTTATATATATTTTTTCATTTTTTTGTGAAAACTCCCTCGATCCGCAACATGATGGCTAGCAAATATCAGATCCGTGGGATTGTTGCGGCGTGGTGACGAGAATATCTATCTAAAGTTTGGTGGCAAGTGGGTTTTTAGATCTGATCTCCTCGCAAGCGCAGTATGGAGTTTCTGGAACTGTGGTCGGGTTTCTTTTTTTAACGATTGCTTTTGACTATTGGACTTGATTTTATTTTTGTTGGGATATTGTGAGATGAGTTTCTTGTCAAATGCTGGAAAAAAAAATGGAGTTCTCTTCCGCATGAGTCGCCGCACATTTGATGAGGAAGACAACTTGTTTATTTACTTTAGGGTTAATTTGTAATTAGGGTTAGTTTATAATTAGGGTTAATAATCGATTAATTAGGAGCCAATTTAGTAATAATCAATTAATTAGGGACCAATTTAGTAATAATTACATAATTAGGGG
>BMAC01000406.1:173774-206099 GCA_014905375.1 Phtheirospermum japonicum
TTGCCAATAATTGGAGTATGTAACTAAATATTAGAATGTTAGAAGTATAAAAGAAAATTATTGAATAGAAAAAATATAATAAAAGTAAACTATTAAGTTAAGGCTAAGTTTTAATAAAATAAAAATACTTATTTATCTACTAATTATATATGACTTGTTTATATTTTTATATTAGGAGAATCAAAGGAAAGTATTGAATAAGGAAAAATAATAAAAGAATTTAATTAGGTAAGATACAATAAAAAGAAAAGTAATAAATTAGGTAAATATTAGGTTCGTAAGACACATAAGCAAACGAAGCACCATAATTTTTTATTTGCCAAAACGAAGCATACGAAGCAGACACATAGGTTAGGAGGATTTGTATTAATATATATGTGATATATATAGATATGTAATATATATATATATATATATAATTACCTATACATAATATTTAGATTTTTAAAAATAAATTATTTTAACTTTTATTATAAATACAATATATTTGATTATTTTCATAAATAATTTTTTTGTAATTAGAGTTATTTCATATGTAATTTATTTTCTAATTAAAATAATTAATTTATATTTTTTTCTACTAATTATATATGACTTATTATATTTTTTTTTAATGTTAGAAGTATAAAAGAAAATTATTGAATAGAAAAAATATAATAAAAGTAAACTATTAAGTTAAGCTAAGTTTAATAAAATGAAAATACTTATTTATCTACTAATTATATATGACTTGTTTATATTTTTATATTAGGAGAATCAAAGGAAAGTATTGAATAATGAAAAATATAATAAAAAAATTTAATTAGGTAAGATACAATAAAAAGAAAAGTAATAAATTAGGTAAATATTAGGTTCGTAAGACACATAAGCAAACGAAACACCATAATTTTTTATTTGCAAAACGAAACATACGAAGCAGACACATAGGTTAGAAAGATTTTGCATTAATATATAGGGGTGATATATATATTTATTTTTATTTTTTTTAGAATTTGATCCCAAAACGCTGGTGGCAACAACGTCCTAACCCCACAATTATTTTTTTATTCAATTTGATCCCAAAATTGACAAAATCGACTGAAACAGATGGGACGCAGTTGCCAAACGCATCCCTCTTTCAAATTTTATTTTTTCTTTATTTTAATTAGCGGGATGCTATTATGAAAACATCACAATCTTTTTTTTTTTAATATACATGTATCAATTTATCAATTTCTAAATATATTTTTTATTTATTTGAAAAAACCTAAATGTTTGGGTGTTAATATCTAATCCCATATATTAATTTAATTATTTTTTAATAGTCAAAGCAAATAAAATCTCTATTATCAACCTGTATTTCATTTCCTGGACTTATTCGACAATTCTTAAACAAACGGGACTTTTAAATTATTTTTGAAAACTTAATTATACCTTGGGACTAGAAGTATTAATTAGGTTAAAGTAACCGCTTAACCGGCGGTTAATAACCGGTTGATCGATTACGGTTAACCGTTGACAGCCGGTTTCGATTAAAACCGTAACCGTCAACCGGCCACCGACGGTTAGGTTACGGTTAAAGTTAACCTCTAACCGTAACCGGCGATTATAATCGTCGGTTAACCGAAATTTAAAAAAAAATTCGACAGTTAAATCGGTTAATCGACGGTTTAACCGAAGGTTAACCGACCGGTTAACTGAAACCGGCGGTTATAACTCCTAATTTTTTAAATTTTACTTAAATAAAAAAACGGCGGTTAACCGCACCTAACCGTAACCTTAACCGGTTCACGGCCAGTTAGATTACGGTTAGGCCCCGGTAGGTTAATTTAACCGGCCGGTTAATAACCGAATAACACCCCCTACTTGGGACTTATAAAAAATACAAAGTATTTTAATTAAAAATATGAACACTGAAACCTGAAAATCTATGATGCACGGACACTTCGTTTTTGACATCCGGGGACGAGTCGGACACTCCGGGGACGCGGACACGCGCCCGACACGTGTCGGGCGTGTGTCCTTTTTTTTTTTTTTTTTGAATTTTTGACAGGGGACACGGCGGGGCATAGGGGACACGGCCCGAACACGTTTTTTCATTTTTTTTTAATTTTTTAATTTTATTATCATTTTTTATTTTATTTGGGTTTTATAAATTATTGTGAATGATTTGTAATTATTTTAAATGATTTATTAGAAATAAAAATTATTATAATTTAATATTTATAGGAAATAAATATATTAATAATTATTTATATTATAAACGTGTTCGAGCCGTATCGTGTCCTATATTTTTAAAAATAAGTGTTGTATTCGTGTTCCGAAGTCGTGTCGTGTCACGTGTCCGTGCCAACTTAGCTCAAAATATAAATAAATATTTAATTGAAAAGAACTCTTTTCTATCGTTTCAAAAAAAAAAGAACTCAACTCTTTTAAAACATAATTTTTTGCCCAGCTAAAACAAAACAATTATTTTTGATTTAATAACAAGGTTCGGTAACTGTGTTAGTCCAACGATGGCGGCGGCGGCGGCGGAGGAGGTAGAAAACGTGGTGGCTGGGTTGGGGCTCATACAAAGGCAAAGTCATTATAGTTAGTGATTATGAAGAGGAGATTATGCTTATTTGGGCAATCCAGCAGCCAATTTTCGCTAAACACAACGCATTTGTAAAACAATCCTCTCTTCAGCTAAGCATCGATGCTTGTGGCCGCTCGCTCTCCGTTCTCCAGTCCCCTTCTTCACTGGTTACTTCATTTTGCCCTACTTTTCCCGCTTCGTTTTTTTCCTCCCGGTTGGATTAATCACCGTAAAGAGAGAATAATTTGGATTAATGACAGGATATGCCCCGCGATTAATCTATTCCAATTTTATTTCCACTTTTTTGTATATTTGTGTGATTTCTGAAAACTATTTTGCTGGGGTTTTTTTTTTTTTTTTTTGAATGTGTCAATTACAATTTTGAACTCCATATTAACTGTATTTCATCTCTTATTGCTGCAATATCATCAATCAATACATGCTAAGTGTAACAACTGTGGGCTATCCCGATCGTGGGCCCCTCTAATGGAGTGTGAGTACCGATTGGCTATAGTTCGAGAATATAGTGTTCGGAAACTATTTAAAGGCGTTATTGGGTTTGAGTTTGTGATTCTTTAATTTGGTGTTTGTGGTATATTTGTGCCTTGAATCATTAATCAGATGAAAATGACTTAGTATTCCTTGTTTGAATAATGATAATATGTTAAATCACGTAAAAAGACTCGGTTTTTGTTCATCGCCTCTCTTCCCATTGCACAGGGCACTCCTGGAGTAACTGGTTCCGTGATGTGGGACAGCGGCATTGTTCTCGGGAAGTTTCTAGAACATTCTGTTGAATCGGGAGAAATATCACTCCAAGGAAAGAAAGTTGTGGAGCTGGGCTCTGGCTGTGGATTAGTTGGGTAACATTTCATCATTTTATTCCTTAGTTTATTTTTATAAATATTATTTTTTTAGAACTCTATCCTTGGAACACAATCTTGAACTGCCAAAATTATAAAACCATTCTGATCTTATAATATTTAGGTGCAAATTGTAATTTATGTTTCTTTTATGTTGCCAGTGCAATATGTTTGAGGTTAGGATTTGTTTAGTTGATTTTAGTCCGTTTGTATGTCTATCAGCTGCATAGCTGCTTTATTGGGGGCTCAAGTAATTCTGACTGACATGCCCGATAGACTGAAGCTATTAAAAAAGAATGTTGAGACCAATCTTTACGGAGATGTGCGTGGGTCCGCAACGGTGAACGAACTAACATGGGGAGACGATCTTGACTCGGAATTTACTGATCCTATACCCGATTTTGGTAGGGCTTCTACTTTTCCAGTTAAGTAATGAATCATCAATTGTCAGGAATTAAAATGTAAAAGAGTTACTTACAAAAATATAGCTAATGTATTGCAACTTTTGCAATTTAATCCCAACCTTTTAATTTTTGCAATGTTAGACTCAACCTATAAAAAAAAATCGCAAATCGATCCTTCCGACGAAGTTCCGGAAATAGCCGTCGGACGTCACGTATGAAACCCGTAGTTTTCATTTGTGTAATTATTATAAATTTTTAAAGGCAAACATGTGTACACCCGCCTAACGGAGTACATTCCATTAGGCAGGTCCCAAATTTTATTTTTTAGTTTTTGTTTTTAGTCCTAGGGTTCTTTTCTTAGTTTTTTATTTAGTTTAGTTTTTCTTGGGTTTTTTTTTTTAGGGTTTTTTTTATTTTTATTATTTCTTTTTTTAGTTTTTAAGGGTTTTCTATTTTTTTTTAAGTATTTTTTTAAATATTTTAAATTTTAAATTTTAGTTGTAGGGGATTTGACTAACGGTTGGGTTGTCTGCTTGACACGAGTATGCCTCATTTATAATAATGTGGTGCTCCAACAGCAAAATATTACCAGCAAAAATATTATCAGGTTAAGCCTGACATTGCAATAATTAAAAGGTTGGGATTAAGTTGCAATAGGTTAGGTATTTTTTTGTATATAACCTTATGTAAAACTATGTGAATTGTATGTTGCTCACTCTATAAGGGAAAATAAAAAAAACAAAAAATAAAACATATGGCAGTGTTTGGCTCGGATGTTGTATATAGTGAAGGAGCGGTTGTGGATTTGATGGAAACACTTGTTGAACTCTGTGGGAAACAAACAACTGTCATTTTGGCCGGAGAGCTTCGTAATGGTATTAATTTAGTTTTTCTGATTATTTCAAAGCGCTTTTGAAAAGACATTCTGATGCAATCATCGATGTTGACAGATGCCATCCTCGAATACTTTCTGGAAGCAGCAATGAAAGAGTTTGTTGTTGGCCGAGTTGATCAAGAGCAGTGGCATCCTGATTATCGCAGTTCACGTGTTGCGATTTATGTTTTGGTGAAGAAATAGTAGAAAGATGGGAAGAAATCACATTCAAGCGGTGAATAGTTAGTTCCATAATCTGTGGCGCCGATTTTTCAAGCTCAGTTAAAATTTATATGTCTGGTGATATGCATTTTCCTACTTACAGAGAAGTGCGGACGAGTCTTCGACTTTTATGTGGTGCATAATGGATATTGATAGGTGTAATTGCTGTGAGATTAAAGCTTGCACGGCGAAGTGTATAACGATATTGTCTTTGGACTTGGCCTTTGCAAAATATACTGTTTGTTTGTTTGTTTGGACACTAATAAGAAAGCAGACTGACTCATGGTCAGATTTTGACAAACGTGAGATAGATTTTATTTTATTTGTTCAAACATAATTTGTTTAGCATAAATTTAATATTCTTATTGTTTTTTGTCATATTTTATATTTTTTTAATCCAAAAAATAATATATATTTATGTTTAAAAAATAGTACTTTTTTTTTTTTATCAAAATTCAAAAAGTATTCACGGTGAAACACCATGAGTATGAAACTGAAGTCATCTTTCAAACGATGGCTTTTCTATCTCTATTCCCTGCTTTGCTATTTGGTGGCCGCTGTGGCCGTTTGTGGTGATCAGATTAAATTTCTGAGCATCTTCAAATCAATTAAAGTACTTCTCGAAGCTTCATCTTTAATTTACTCTGCCCTTGTCATTAGAGTTTCTTTACAGGTAAGTAGGGTTAAGCATGGTTCAATTTGGTTTGAGGATTTGGAAATTTAATATTAAGTACCATAATATTTTTGGTAGGGTTCGATTAAGAGAAAGTCAAAATTTTAAAAAAAAAAAAAAAGTTATTCTGGTACAGTTCAATTTAGAAAAAAGTCAAAATTAACGATTTTCTTTTATTTCCATACGATTCAGTTTAGTTTTTGGATAGTTCCCGTCATATGACTAACTTTTAATTGGAAATTAAAATTAATAAATTATTGTGAATACTAACTATTACTTGTTAATGGATGATTAGATAATATACAAGACTAATAAAAAATAGTAATTACTTATTAATTATTGAATATGTAGATTTATAATAACTAGTTTAATACGTATAAATCGGTTCTATCAATTTTCGGTTCAATACAGAGATTTTATAAAGATTAAATAAAATTTTTCAGATTCGTCTTGTAAAAGAAATTTGAGATACTTCTGTTCAGAGATTGATTAATAGTTACAATTGGATTCATTTTTCGAAACGCTTCGAATATTTTTAAATCTCATACATCTGTATCCACTATTGAAAATTTGTGGATAATACATTATATCCTAGAACCCTAGCTTAGCCCTCATTAAATTGACGGTCATCTATGATAGAGTTTTATCAAAGAGAATAAATCCTATCGAAATATATAACTTTTGATATGTTGAATAAGTTTTGTACTTACATATGGCTGAGTTGGAAGTATACCCCACTATTTCTTTCAATTTGATAAGTTGAAGGTTGTATGTTTTATGTTTGCTTGTAAATAGTTATGCTTATGGTAAACCAATGTGAAGTTGTTTATGGCGAGCTAGTATGTTCATGAGACGAGCTAAACATGATCGTGCAGCGTCCTCGTACAAGTATTGTTTGTTGTATAACACTATGGTTGAATCGATAATGTTAGCAATAATAACATGATTTTTGAATTGGAAAGTGTTTGAATACACATATAACGAGCTGAAAGACATGAGTAAATTCTAAACAGTCTCCTCAGGCACAGGAGCAGGGCTGGAGGGCGCAGGCTCGGAGGTTGTGGTGGTGACGCAGCTAGATTCGGGAGCGGGCTCGGAAATCAGGTCTTCTAAAGGCGTTTGCAGCTCGCCATGTACTCCCGCGGTCAGGGCTGCTTGACTCTGACATCGTAACCACCACTTCGCGTGGATGGACTGTTTCCAGTCACCCTCAAAGAAGCTGAAGGGGGTCATTTTGTTAATGATAGCCTTGACATTCGGAGCATATGAGACGTTTAGCTGAGCCACCTCTCCCGTAATAATCTTTGCAGCCTCGGTAAGCCATTCGGCACCACGGGCCATCAGGCCGAAGTATATCGACGAGTTTTGATAAGCCTTGATTAGCTCGTGACGGTATGCATCGATAAACTTGCGGCCGTCCTCGCTAAGGAGGAATGTTCTCCGACCCTCGACAATGCCCTCTTCGCGAGCTGTTTTGGCTAGCTCGGATTATTTTTTGAGCTCCTCGGTCTTTTGTGCGAGTTCCTCAGTCTTCTGCGCGAGCTCCCCAGCCTGTTTGTTTAGCTCGCTACTCAAGCGTGTCGTTTCATCCCTCAGGCTGTTGTTTTGACTGACGGAAATTGTCAGCTGCTCTTCATAAGCTTTCACCCTTTGGAGCGCTTTGTCCAGCTCTCCCTGTGTTAGTGATAATTGCTTGGTCTGCTGTTCGGCTCGGGTGTTTAGCTCGTCAACAGTTTGCTGCAGATCGGCCCCCGTTGAGCGAGCTATGAATTCTTCCGAGAACTTAGCAAATACGGGCTTTAGCTGTTGGAGTGCTTGCTCGCGAAGAAGAGTTTCCACATCTGCAGCCGTATCCAACTTTTCCAGCACTTTGCTCACATTCGCAGTACTAGCAGAGGTCGTCGGCAGTCCTTTTTGGAAACGACGCCTTTTTGTCTTTGGAGGGCTTGGACTGCGAGCTTTCGGAGCCTGCGCCTTGGGGCTGTTGGGGACGTTTGGCGGAGGTCGCTTGCCCTTATTCCTACCTCGGAGGACCAGCTGTGGCTCCTCTTCTTCATCTTCGACTGGTTCGGGCGTTGGTCGAGGAGCCTTTTCAATATTGCTGGAGATGGGGGCGGCGCGAGCTGTGGAAGAAGTAGCCTGCTTCTTCTTTTCCTCGGGGAGAGCAGCTGCACATGAGTTGATGAAGGAAACTGAAAGTAGAGAGATCGTGTTATCATTTCATTTTGGCACATGTGAATAAATAAAATTGCAAAACCTACAATACCCACCGAATTCACTCCTAGAAATGGCAAGATCCGGCTCCACCGGGCGAGAATCGATGCCCGCGTAGCGGAACATGGCGGAGCGGTCGGTGATAAGAGTCAGGTCGAAGGGATGTCGACTCCATTCCACAAGCTGGTTAAAATATTTTTTGTACAACAGAGGGTTTGCTTTGGAGGTTGTTGGTTTGATTTGGGGAGGAGTGTGATCTTTTAGCTCGGTTATGAATGGCCAAGCTTCGCTGTTATGAATGAAGAAGAAGTTTCTCTTCCATTCATGGACTTTATTGGGGGGGCTAGTAAGAAATTTAGGTCGCCCTAAGAGGTAGGAGAGATAGAAGGAATTTTGCTGGTATTTTACCTGGAAACAATAATGAAAGAAACCAGGGTCGGCACGGGCATTATAATATTTACAGAGCAAAAGGTACCCGACCAGGTACTTTATAGAGTTGGGAGTTAATTGCAGAAGTGATACATTGTACATGTTAGAAATTTCAACATAAAATGGGTGAGCAGGGAACCTAAATCCTGCTACCAATAGGGTATCAAATATTGTGATGTGATTTGGAGGAGGTCGCATGGGGTCGGCATGCGGGCTGTCAGGCAAAATCATTTTAGCAGTGGAGGGAAGGTTGAGGATACGCTTAAAGTGATCCAGTTTCTTGGGGTCAGGAAGCAGCCAATAGTTGTGCTTGATCTCTTTGGCTGTCAAAGATGTTGAGGGTAGGTCMTCKAAAMAAAGAGAATTATCCACAGTCACAGGGTTCTCTCGYAAATGTGCGGTGGATGAAGGGTCCCTTGATTCCTGGAGGGGAATACCTTCTAAGATAAGGGGGGCCTCAGGAATAAGAAGGGGAAGGTTGCTAGAAGGATTATTGGCTATGGTTTGGGCTCGGAGTTCCTCCCATGAAATATCACCCTCTGGCTCGTCGCGTAGGCCAGAGGAGGGTAATGCTAAGGGCTTCGGCCTTTGTTCAATGATGAAAGGGTTTTCGGCGAGATCGGAATCGGGGGAGAGTGATTGGGTTAAAGGATTATTGTTGGATGTGGCTGATGATTGTTCCATGATAAATATATTCAGAAGGAGATAACACGGCAAATAAGCACAACTCAGCGAATACAGTCGAAATTTAAGTATATAATTATATTTAAAAGGAAATCTGGGGACTTACACATATCGCCGAGCTCGTCCATTGTTYGTAYYRTYCGAYTTAYTGGMGGATCCKTGAGTAATTGKGATTTGGCGAGKTTTRTTGRAGAGRGATAATGGCGGAAATTTTAATTGAGATGGTGTAAAGTGGTGATTTGAGGAGGCGGAAAGTTTTTGTATAGGGAGACGGAAAGCTGATGTGACAGATAGGAGCGGGACTAATTAGGGTTTGCAAAAGGAATGTTTTGGGCCTTTAATTCTTGGGCCCACTGAACTTATTATATGCCGAGATTTTYAGATTGCGCCGCGTGGCGAGCCGCATTTAATGAAGCGTCAGTGGGACGAGACAGAAAGAAAGAAGGCGTGTTTTGACTTTGTGGTTTTGTCATGATTATGGGCTTACATTATTGAGGTCGGCTGGCACAGTAGTTTCCAGGTCGCTTTATGAAAAGAGGATTGAGCTCGTAATGATGCATCTCGTGTGCCGCTTAAGCTGTTGTTCTTGGGGACTTGTGATTACTTTGAGAAGAGAGCTCGATACCTTTCAGGTCGCGTGAACGTGTCGCGACCTGTCATAGCTCGGGTTGTTGAAACTGGGTGATTCTAATGCGGGGTTTGGTAAATTATATTGATGTTTTGTTTGTGTATTTTATTAATACTTTTGAAATTTTATGTTTACATGTCCTACCTGATTTCATACCTCAATCACCTAGAACATGGGGGACTAGCTGATACGGACCAAAATAACCACACGTGAAATTATGTGGTAAACGTGACTATTTGTGGAAAGCGACCTCATTTCCTAGGGAGGGTGTACCCCTGGAAGGTGGGCGAGCTGTGATAATTCGAGTGGGTTGTTTTGTGAAGAGTAGCGACCTGTAGTATGGGGATGACTTTTCATACAGGGTCGCGATCTCTTGTAATTTGGGCTGAGTACTTGAGCCCGTTTTGTGGACCTAATATATGCAAATTATCATGGGCCTGGTGGGCTGTATGCCCCGGCTTAATTGGGATATCTATGGAGAAGTTTATTGTTTATGGGAACTTATCAAGTATGAGGAGTCCAAATTGAGAGACGATTGTGAGAATCCTGGCATAAATGAAATTCTTATCATGAAAGGTAACCCTAGATATTGGGATTCTTCTCCTGTCCCTATAAAAGGAGCCTTTGGCTTCTTTCTTAAAGGTTAATGCTTATTTTACGCATTTACGATCTGAGTGCACTGATATTATTGAGAGAGAGAAGAATTGTGTTTTTCGTTTATTAACTTAAGCGTCGGAGGGCCTTAACGGGCTCAAAATCCGGCCCGTTCTAGGCGCTGTTTTGCAGGAAGTCGAGGTCGCTGTGAAGATTGCGGATTCTTTGGAGGTCGCTGTGTCACGTTTGGAGGTTTTCTAGGTCACTGATCTCTATTTTTGAGGTTAGTACCCCCTTTATTTGGTAGTTCAACTTTTTGGACTTATGGAGGTTTTCTAGGTCACTGATCTCTATTTTTGAGGTTAGTACCCCCTTTATTTGGTAGTTCAACTTTTTGGACTTATCAGCGTCTAATTGAAAAAGGTTTCATGCAGGGGCATAGGCAAGGGGGTCCAACATGGTCTAGGGCACAGTTCAATTTTTTTAGAGTACTATTTTCTTAAGAAAAAATAAATTTAAAAATAAAAATTATATATATTTTAATAGGAAAAAATATAATTTTCGATTCGAGTTATGACTAATTTGCCGAGCTAGCTACGCCCCTTGTTTCATGTTATTTTATATATATAGGAACCGGTTTCGGAGAATCATTGCTAATTACAGTAATCTAATAAATTTAGGCTTCTCGATGGATGAGAAATTGTTAGAGGATAACTGATTAATAATCAGATAATGTGTAATGGTATATTTGTTTTTCTAAATGCGAATCACCGAATTTCTAAACGCTCCCAACAGACTTTTATATGCAATGAAATTGTTGGAGGTTGACTGGAATGAAGACAATTTTGTCCTTTTGAATGGTGAAACAAAACATTTAATGTGGTGTGTTTCTAAATGTGTGTTAACGAATATTTAAATGTGTAGTTTTTTTTTTAATTCGTAAATGCAAAACTTTGGGCAAAATGGTAAAGAGAGACTAATGGAAGTGAGATACTAATGTGAGGAGGGAGAAAAAGAGAATTGAGCGCATTTACATTTAGATAATACTTCCTCCGTCCCAATTTGATGGTCTTACGGTTGGTTTCACACAAATTAAAAAATTGGTAGTTTATATAGTTAAGTCATTAATTTAGTTAGTATTTTTCAATTATACCCTTCTTGAATTTATAAATGTCAATTAATACTCATAGAAATCAGTGTTGGAATTAGTATATTTGTTATTGGAATAATAAGATTTTGCATTGTAATCATCAGTTTTCAATTTACGATGTAGAAAACTAGTATTTCAAGAATATTAATTAAGGGTATGTGTGAAATTGAAAAATTAATGATATGTTAAATATAGTAACTGGACTATCTTTGTGGTACGGACGAAAATGAAATAGTGGACTATCTTTGTGGGAAGGAGGGATTAATGTTATTGCTCATTAGAAGCACGTGGATGAGATTTAAAGCTTTACTGATGCATAATTAAAAGTGCTTAGAATGAAGATTTTGGGGGGTGTATTCATTTAGGACTTTTAAAAATTTTAAAATTCAGATGTATTTAATTAAGACGTTTTAAAACTTATAAAAATCTTGGGGTATTTAATTGAGATTTCTAATGAATTATTATATGTCCATAAAAGTCTCAAGGTATTCATTTGAGATATTTTGAATTCTTAAATTGTCATGAAGTATTTAAAAAGTCAACTCTTTGAATTTGTAATTTGACTGGATTTTCCTCGACTTCTAAATTAATTATATATACCAAATCCCACTACCAAATCTCATCTTTAAATATGAGATTTCACAAAACTTTTATAAACTCCCAACAAATATGTAAAATCAATAAAAATAAAAGTAAACCCATACAAATCTTATAGTGAAATAAATTTTAAAATGTCTTTAAAAATTTCAAATGAATACACCCCACTTAATGAGGAATTATTCCACATTTACATTTTTGTACGCAAAAGCTTGTTTGGATTATAATTTGTTGGAATTATGAATTATGTTATTTAAAAGCTTAGGGTATTTAGAATTTCGTAAATAGTAAAAGAATTTATTTATTATAGAACTTAGAATCCTTTAATTTTTAGTGTAGATTTCAAATCATATTTAAGAAGTTGATAGTAGTATTTTTATCGAGGTTTTCATGCGTCGTTCCTATTGGCCTAATCGTACAGCTCTTAGATCTTGATCTCAATCTTGCTCAAATCGCTCATCCATCAACGCGATTTGATTACTTACGTCGGTAATCTCCCGATAAGGAACCTCGTCCATGCCCGAGACTGTCAATACTATTTTGCCAACTGCCAAACAATCTATAGAGACAGACATGTGCACCACATTGTCCATGTTGTTACCTCAGCCTGCGAGCTCAGCTTTACTCTTGCGACCTCAGTTTTGTTATCAGCAATGACCTTAGTCTACGACCTCGCTTTTATTCTTGCGATCTTAGCTACGACCTCATGCGACCTCATTACATAGAACAAATGATCTACATATTCTATGGTCCCATATGGTTTTTATAGTTAAAGTCCGACGCTTTCATTAAGTCGGCGATGGTTAAACCCGACGCTTTCATTGAGTCGGCGATGGTTAAGCCCGATGCTTTCATGAAGTCGACGATGGTTAAAGCTCGACGCTTTCATTAGGTCGGTAATGGTTTTTAGGGATATGGACATGCCTCGACGCTTTCATCAAGTCGGCAATGGATGGATGAATGGATGGTTTTATGTAAGGGATATGTTTGACTTACATATCCTTTGTGGTAGAGAGCATGATTGATTTACATGTTATTTGCAATTTTTGTCTCTGAATATGTTTGATTTACATATTCTTGGATGCTTTATTTATGTGAAGAGCATGTTTGACTTACATGTTCTTTACGACTTTGATTATATGCTTTTAAATGTGATTATTATGTGGTATAGTTTGTGTTAATATAATTATGTGGTGTTGTGATTTAGCAGTTTTTCTGCTCGCATCGTATGCCTTGTTTGTTTTTGGTTTGATGCGACTTAGTTGTGCTTCCTTGTGTGCATTACTTTAACATGGGGGACTTAATGTTTTAAGTAACTTGGTTGTATTGCCTGGTTGCATTAGCTTGGGGGACTAAGTGATTTTCTTAATCGTCTATGGTCAAGCTTTATTGAGTTCATGCGACCTGGTTTGTGCATGGTCTAAATGTTTTATTTGGTTCAATTATTCAAACTTGGGGGATTAAAAGGCTTTTCTTGGTCATGTGTGGTTTTATATGGTTATGATTTACTATGGTTCTACCTGGTCTAGTGTATGGTGATTTATCTCAACCACCTTATCTTAGGTTAGTGGACATGCAGGTATTGTGTGAATTTAGTAAGCGACCTCTTCTTCTAAAAGGTGCAATCCTTCTGCGAAGAGGGCGAGCTATTTCTGTGGCCAGCGACCTCTCATATAAGAGTGGTGAGCTCTTATGCGAGGTGGCGAGCTCTTGTCAGGTAAGTTATATTATAACAGCTCAGTATTGAGAGCTAGGCTTTATGATTAACGCAATCTTGGGCCCTGGTGGGCTATTATGGATTATGGTATGGGGTCCCGGTGGACTAACGAAATGGGTTATGGTTATAAGGCGATACTTAAGTAATTTTTCATGGCTATGGTTTATGGTATGGAATGACTTTTTGGCTGATCTGTTTTGGGTCGAATAAATGCTTTATGGCCTTTTGTCTTTATTTTTTATATATTATACTTGATTTCGTATCTCAATCAACTAGAATATGGGGGACTAACTGATATGACATCAAATATTGACTTGGTTATATATGGTAAGAAAGTAACGAAAGGGTGAATGGTTCTAGGTCCCAGCATATATGGTAATAAGGTTTTATGGTTATTATGAAATTATGGGAAGTAAGAATCCTAATATGAGAATATTTCCTAATTATGGAGATTGGGTATAATTAGGAAATTTAATTCCACCTTATGAAGGAATCCTATTGATTTGTGGACAAGTCTCAATAATCTTATAAATAGGGGATTCAGGCCATTATTTCACAAGTTTAACATCTCTCTCTCATAACTCTCGTAACTGATCTCATGCTCTCTCTATCATGGAGCTCACATTATTCTCTCTTTACGAATAATTCTCTCATCTCTAATTATTATGGATGGATTTATGGTGGCTTCTCCTTTATGAGCTATTCTTTAGGTGAGGCGAGCTCTTATACAGGCGACGAGTACCCTAAATTGGGAACATATCTCTTATCTATTGGGAACACGCTCTCTGAACACGTCTCTTATCTCTTAACTCATGCGCACTATTGAGCTCTCGCATATCTCTCTCGAACACTATCTAACTTAAGTATCGGAGGGCCTAGTCGGGGCCGCCCGCTTTAGGTTCTGTTTTGCAGGTTATACAGGTCACTAGGAGCTTCTCGGAGATCCTTCAGGTCGCTGACTTCAGATTTAAGGTCAGTATCCCATATTCTTGAGGCACCAATCTTTTTGGTCGCATCAATTATATTTTATTTTATATCAAATTATGTATGAAAAGTGAATGGTATTTTATTATTAGGTGTAAAAGACTTATGGTTGAGTATTTGATTATTAAATTTTAGAACAAACGAGTATTTGTTATTCGTAATACGAATCTTGTATTTTGAACCCTAAGGGTAAACAAGCCCAGTGACTCGAGTGACTCACGATATTGAAGTAAAGGTTTTATCACACCCAAATGGTAAAATTTGACAGATCTATGTGAATACTACCTGGAATGAATATTAAGGGTTGTTTGCAATTGGGGTGTTATTAGAAATAGCCAGGGACTTGTTGTCTTTGCTTTTGGTAAGAAATTTGTGCGCATAAATTCAGTGTTGGAAGAGGAACTTCTTGCCATCAAAGAGGGGTTAAATTTTGGCGTCTAAAAGTATTAGGTTCTTGTTCAAGTGGCTTCGAACTCAACTGGTGCGGTATGTCAAAGTAAATTGGCAAAAGATCTGCTATCAATATTCTCAAGTATTTGTAAGTTGGTATGAAATTATTTTCTTCCTTTTATATAGTTGATTTAGCACATTTTTAGGCTAGACAATAGGACTGTGATAAACGGCAAAAATTATTAGGTGCACCAAGTTGCACCCTGTAAAATCTGTTATCATTCAATTATATGTGATGATATATGACATTTGTACATGATGATATATGGTAGTTATACGTGATGGTATGTGATAAAAATCTAGAATTTAGGTTTACTTTTTCATTTGAGAGTTTAGTTTACATTTTAGGATTTAGTTTTGTATTTTTAGGGTTTAATTTTCCATTTTAGGGTCCCGTGAAAAATCTATCATTCTATCAGTTATATGTGATGATGTGTGTTAGTTATATGTGATGATATTTAAGATTATAGTTTAATATTCAATTTTGGTGTGTAGTTTTTCATTTTAAGGTTTGGTCTTCAATTTTTTGGTTTAGTTTTCGTTTTAGTTTTTTTTTTTTTTTTTTTTCATTTTAGGATTTCAAATTTTAGATTTAGAATTTCAATTATTTGTGATGATATGTATCAGTTATATGTGATAATATGTACTAGTTATATGCGATGATATATATCAGTTGTATACGATGATAAATTAAATTATTGAGTGCAACTTGCAATGTGCACCTAGGTGCACGGAAGACGTGTCCAAACAGTTCGAAATGTCGTTTTGGTTTGGTCAAAAACCTCAAACCGCAATCGAACCGTGAAACTGACTGGTTGCGCGGCGGTTTGTGAACCGACCGGTTGTCGGCGGTTTGTGAACCGCCGGTTCACAGTTCGGTTGGCCGGTTTAAACCGCTTTTTTTTTTAACTTTTAAAATTCATATATATTGATTTTTTCCCTATGTTTATTTTAAATTTTATTAAAAAAAAAATACGTGAGGTTAAGTGATAAAATATTAAAAATTTAAAAAAAATTGAAAAGAAATTAAACTTGACTATTTAAAGTATTATAAGTTAAAATAGGAAGTTTTAATTAGAATATTTGAAATTCTTGAAGTTAAATTTTTTTTTATTTAAATGTATGAGGTTAAGTGAGAAAATAGAACTAACAATTTTAAATTTTGAATAAATTAAAAAGAAATTGCATCATTTAAAATAGAGAAAAAAAACTCCTTGCCACCTGTACTTGTAGCGTTTTTATGGGTTGCAACCTAATTTTTTTTTTTGATATTAACAACCCAAAGTATGTGAGTTTTGCTCTTTGCAACCGTCAGACTATTTTTCATTCAAAAAATGGTTGAATCGAAGCACGTAAACCTCATGCCTCATTCTAAAAATATGAAAACATTACCCAACATAATAATTGGTGATGAGACATGAGGTTTACGTGCTTCGATTCAACTATTTTTTGAATGAAAAATAGTCTGAAGGTTTCAAAGAGCAAAACCCACATACTTTGGGTTGTTAATAACAACAACAAAAAAATATTAGGTTGCAAACCATAAAAACGAGTACAGGTGGCAAAGAATTTTTTTCCCTTTAAAATATTTGAATTTAAAATAAAAAAATTATATTATAATATCTGAAATCTTGAATTTAAGTGAGAAAATAGAAATAATTTTAATAAATTCAAAAAGAATTAATAATTTTCAAATTTTTAATTTTAAAATTTGAAATTGTTACTTTAAACAATTGAAATAATGTATATATTAAATTGTAACTCCCCAACTTTAAAATCAAAGTACACATAATTTCCTCGTATTACTTACTCTGGAGAGAGGGCGAAGGATATAAGTTATCACTATTTTATTGAATTGTAAATATGATTAACATCTCCATCGCGATCGTATGACTATTACTTATAAGATAAAATATTTTTCTTATTGATCACCAGTTCAAAATATCGAATGAGTTTGGTGTTAAAAAAAAGACTTAGAAAATGAATATTTTATAAATGTATAAAAAAAAACCCAGGCAGTTTGAACCCCTGGTTCACGGTTTGAGAAATGCTCAAACCGTAACCGAACCGCCTTATTGACGGTTCCGGTTCGAACCATGGTTAACGGTTAACCGAATCGTTGACCGTCAGTTCGAACCGCCAGTTTGGCCAGTTTGTGCAAACCGCTGGACAACTCTAGTGCACGATATAATGACTCGTGATATAATTCTTGTAGTATAAATATGTAATCACTCTTTACTTTGAAATAATACACAAAAATTAATTTACATATCATTATTTCTCCTGGTATCAGAGCTTAGATCTGAGTATTGAAATAAAACACAAAAATTAATTTACATATCATTATTTCTCATGTTATCAGAGCTTAAATCTGAGTTTTGAAATAAAACACAAACAACTTTTTATTCTCCATGGGAGACGAAGCATTAGACGCTGATACATTAGTACCAGGAGCTACTAGATGGTGACATGTGTCATGTGAAACAATCTTTAGCCAAGACATAGGTCATTGCGTCAACAAAAATAACAAATAAGATGAATATAAATATGATTATTTATATTTGATTTGTTTTAAATTTGTTTTTATTAACCAACAACTGTCACGGCCTGAGTATTAAATTGTTATATTATTTTAATAAATTAATAATATTATATTTACATTGAATGTATTTAAACTGTTAATTTTGATTTATTACGTATATCGCATAGTTTAAGCACTACAATTAAAGAAGACTGGAGTTGAATTTCCTCTTATGAGAAAAAGAAACGATTGAGAAAGAGAGGACAAATGAGAAAAAGAAATATGAAACGGAAAAGAATATACAATAAAATAAATATATATTCCATACAATTCAAAAGAAAATTTTTATTTAGTGGTAAATATTTTACCAGGACAGTATGAGAAAAATTTAGATGATTATATGTAGAGCTGGCAATGGGCTGGATTGGGCCAGCCCGACTCGAGCCCGTTGGGTCAACACCAAAAATTAGGTTGGGCTGTGATTTCAGCGGCCCAAGTCCGACCCATTGTAGGGAATGTAGTTTAATTTGGCGGGCCAAGTCGAGTCGGGCCAGGCCAAAAACGGCCCGATTTTTTTGAGCCTGGTATTCCAAGGCCCAAGCCCAACTAAAATCGGACCGGACCTGACCTAAAATTATCGACTCTAATTATATGGTAACTAAAATCTCATAGATACTAAATGACAATTTTCCCTTAGAGCATCTAAAGTGAGTCAATGTAAATTCCTAATGACATGACAAATACAATATTATTATTTAGAAATCTTTTTCAATGGTGAATGTGAATTGTGTAAAATACTTAATTAATATTGGTGGATAGGAGAGAAATAAATTAATTAATATAAATGGGTGAATAAATACTGTAAATTGTTAAATAGACAATGCTTAACACACTATCTAGATGTAGACAATGTGCTAGACATTGTCTACATTTTTTATTGTCACATATGAATTTTGAGCTCATATGACATAAATTTAATCCAATTGACATTTTATTGAAAATGCTTGTATAACATTAATTACACAATATGACAATTTTCCATGAAAAAATCTATATCATTAATTACACAAATTAAAACTCGGCTCTAAATTGAAAACTTACTAAAGCCACATATGTAACATGATAGTATTATAAGTTAGTAAATTTGGAAATTCATAGTGTCCTCTCAGTACCATCCAAATGTTATTTCACTATTAATTTAGTCTATACAAGTTGAAGATTCATTGAATTCGTCGGTGTTGAATAAAATATAGGATCAAATTGAATTACATTTACTTTAGAGGCAGTATGATATATAATATGATGATTTATAATAGAAGGGGCTATCCTTTGTGAAGTCAACCTTTTGTTTAACTCAATTTCTTAATTGTGTTAAAGGGAAAAAACAACAACTCAACATTCTTAATATGCATTAACAATAGCATCTATCTAACAAACACGATATCTTCATTAAATATGTTGTCAACCATCTTTTTTCCCACATACACAGTATAACATTTATGTGGATATGATACTATAAAAATATATTGCTATAAGATTTAGAAAATCAAGATATATAACGTTTTATTAACCAAAAAGAAAAAAAGTTATCTTAAAAAGTATACTGAATATTATTATATATTAAATGCGAATATTTTGATATAATGTGTGAGATTTGATTACAGTAGTAGACTTAGTAGGTGACATTTCGCACTGGGAAAAGGTGGAAACTGTCCAATTAATAAAGAACCCCCCACACACACACTCTCTCTCTCTCCAAAACTATAATAATTGAACGCCGTGTGTGTGGGTGTGAAATCTGCGTTTTTTTATCTCTCCTTGCACTGAAAAGCAGAAAGAGGGAAAAAAATAATAAAGCGAGTATGTTATGAAAAGAAGATGCAGATGATGCTGTGTAGAGCTGCGCCCAAGGCCATGGCTTCAATCCCTTGCTCCAGGGTTTGGTCTTTTTTTTTTTTTAACCATTTTTATTAATTGAAGTAAAATTATGCGCGCATATTTCGGTTTTTTTTTTCCTGTAATTATGTGGAGGGCTTAGAACCATTAACGTAATCAGGGATTTATTTTTCTGAAAGGAAAATAAATTGATGTATGTGTGTGTATGTGTTTGTTGGGATCTTTTTTAAGCCGTAATTTGTCGAATCTATTGTAAAATTTCAATTGAAATGAACAATTGTTATGTAATTCTTTGCTTTTTTCCCCGCTTTTCTTTTTTCTCATATAAAATAATTGTGATGTAGTTTTATCCTCACATTCTGTATTCTGTATTTATGTGGATATTTTTTTTAATAGCACGAAGAACTGTGTGAATTTTGACATGTTTTTGTATCTGTGAAATCTGAAAAAAAAAAATGTTAGATGGGATTCTTGAAGGTATGGATTTCTAGTATTAACGTACCAATTCACTTTTTGATTATTATTGCTTTAAATTCTTTTATCAAAGAGAATGTCGCCTTATATAATACTTGGTGAAATCGGTTCACAGTTTCGTGCTGGTTTAATGTGAATAAATAGATTAGATGGTGGTGGGTTTTTGATTCAACCTATAATGGTCTATATTCTGTTGATTTCAGAAGGGATCGGAGCTATGTGTGTGGCCTGGAATGGGACAACTTTGCCTGAGAAAGAGTCTCTTGTATGGATTTATGAGACTCTTTTCGATGCCATTCAAAACCGTGCGTAATGTCAGCCGGAGTCTTGGGGGAGTTTCCCGTTTTTGCAGTGTCACTAATATGTCATCAACTTTGCAAATTGAACTGGTGAGCCGAAGTACAATTTTATGCTTGACTTTGTATTTTGTTGCGCGAAACATGTATGCACTTTTGTTTGTGGAAATCTGAATCGAAATTGATGGTGCGGCTGGTTGTGAATCATGAGAATTCAAAATCTTGGGTATTGAGAACATTGTGAATAGCAAGGATCCTTGTTTGTTTTGTTGTAGGATTGTGAATCAGAAAAATGGATGAAGTTCTATTATTATATTATTTGTTGATGTCAAATCATGTCAGAAAAGTGAATGGTCTATTATTTTATTATGTCAAATCATGCTTGAAAAGTGGTTGTTGTTGTATTATTATATTGTATTTAGTAATTAGTTGTTTTTAATTATTTATATGTAATGAATGATAGAAGAGAGGAATGGGTGTTAATATGATAGTATAGTAATGGGTATTGGAAATTTTTTTAGTCTCATCACAAACGGGAAATGAGATTTTGAATACCGAATCCAATATTTTGAAAACTAGAAAAAACAGGGCCACAATAATTTGAATAAGAAAAGAAAGAAACAGAATTTAGACAATCAGATGTAGACTTAAATTTGCCCTTGCGTTGTTTCTTAAATAATTCCAAATTGAGTTGAAGATTCAAGCACGGGGATAACTCTAAATTTGCATGATCCGAGTAATTTGCCTGACTAAAAAATCAAGGAAAAAAAAAACAAAAAAAAACCACAGTAGATTATTATATAAATTGATGAAAGGGAAATTGATTTTTCAGTTTTTCCTCTCTTTTTTTTTTTTTTTGGTCTTTTTAATTTTTTTGAGGTGTAGGGTGAGGTTGATTTTATGATTTAAACAAGCTGAAAAGAGGCATTGTTTGAACATATGCAAGATATGTGTTTGTACTTAGCTGGTTCCTTTCTTTTAGGTACCATGCCTTCAAGATAACTATGCATACCTATTACATGATGTGGATACTGGAACAGTTGGAGTGGTTGATCCTTCTGAATCAGTGCCTATTATAGATGCACTGAACAGGAAAAACTGGAATTTGAATTACATTCTGAATACTCATCATCATTATGATCACACTGGTGGCAACATGGATTTAAAAGAAAGGTACGGTGCAAAGGTATGATATACTTTGACCTTTTTGTAGCATCTAACTATGAAGTGCATTAAATAAAATAAAAGCATGAATGTATCGTTTATGAAATCAATGAACTGGAGCTGTTCCAAAAACAAATGTGTTATGCAACTTGTATATATTTATTTATTATTATTTTTTTATATGAGTGACTATCTGTGACATGTCTCTTTCTATTTTCCCTTGATAATTATTTAGCTCTGTTTCAAGTATATCAAATCACTAACTCTGTATATTTCTGTAGGTTATTGGTTCAAGTTTAGACAAGGAGAGAATTCCTGGTATTGACATAATTTTGAATGATGGAGACAAATGGATGTTTGCAAGCCATGAGGTGCTTGTGATGTCAACCCCTGGTCATACACGAGGTTGTACTTATGCTTCAATATATACTTTTTTGGGTGAACATTTTATTAGATGAGAGTAATTTGTGTGTGGATTTACCTTTCTATTGTTGGAGTTGGTTTTTGCGTTACCATAAGTTTATTAGTAAGCTAAATAATATCTGGACTATTTTTTGATACCTTAAATTTAATCTAAGCTAAATAATACCTAGACTCTATTTATGATACCATAAATTAATAGAGAATAAAATAAGTTTGATGACTACTTAGCAAATTTGGGCTTTGAACAACCAAGAGAGTTTTTACACGGAAACTCAATTTAACAAGGATGTTGAATGGATTGCGCATATTAGATAAACTAGAAATGCCATCTTTTAGATTCAAGTGATGTGATTAGATGCCCTTGGGGATGTTTGGAAACCCATTATGAATGCATTTTTGGGTATAGAAGCCGTTTGGATAATATCTATATGTTTGGCAGTTATATTTACTTTAAAAAGTGACTTATTCCGGACTGAAGTGGTAATTTGGTTTCTTTTCAATCACTTACATGGGCATTTACATGTGTGTTTTTCACACTCTTAACATTCCATAAAGTGCATGTTTGCCCTAGGGTTGGGAATACCAGATTGGTATTCCGAATATCTGATACCAGCTTGTTCTAAGACTCAAAAATCAGATACTCAACCAACAATTTCTTACACCTAATTTCCTAATTTCTATCAGATACTATCTTATTAACACATATAATGAAATTCTACTAAATATAATATTATAATATGACATCATTCTTTTCAGATATGATTTGACATCAAATACAATATAATAATATATTATCATCCACGTTTAGACATGATTTGGCATCTACATATAAAAGTAAAGGATTCCGAATCCTATAACAAACAAGAATTCTTACTATTCACAAAATTCTGAATATCCCAAGATTTTGAATGGTAGGATTTAGAATTCCAACGAATGTTACTACAAAAGGCCCAAAAGCACTTCTTGGGAAAACCCATATTCAGAAGTCCATCTTATAAATGGATTTTTTTAAAGGTTCTCCCAAACATGCCCCTAATTTTTTATGTACTTCTCATATACAATATTTGAAACTTCCCTTTTCTCGTGAGTGTTGTACTTTGAGATCCTCTTTACGCTCATTCACCTCTACTTCCGGCTTTTCCAGAGCACATCCGTTTTATTTTCACACCAAGTAGCGTAGATTTTTAAAAATTACGTTTTGACCTCATAAAGTTTCCTTTTTTTATTCATGTTCATCAACTAAAATTCATTATATTTCCTAACCTTTTACTATTTTCTCGCAATCAGGACATATTGGATTCTACTTTCCTGGATCCAAGTCAATTTTCACAGGGGATACTTTATTCAGTTTGTCATGTGGTAAACTTTTTGAAGGAACTCCTCAGCAGGTAATTATGATTTGTTCTTTGTAAGCTCATAATGTTAAACCTCCTATCATGGAGGGATGATATTTAAATTGACTTCTATTGTTTAAACTTGAGAATTGAAAATAATCAACCCTCATAAGTGGGATTTGAGCTGATTGTGTATTTTCTGTTGCAACAGATGCTTTCTTCGCTGAAGAAGATTACATCACTGCCAGATGATATTAGTATATATTGTGGGCATGAATACACCTTGGTAATTGACATCAT
This sequence comes from Phtheirospermum japonicum, assembly GCA_014905375.1. Classification (NCBI taxonomy): domain Eukaryota; kingdom Viridiplantae; phylum Streptophyta; class Magnoliopsida; order Lamiales; family Orobanchaceae; genus Phtheirospermum; species Phtheirospermum japonicum. The sequence goes on from BMAC01000406.1 coordinate 197,223, forward strand.
CTTTTATCATTCGTCTTATTTTATTTTATTTTCCCATTTCTCCATCCTCTTATTTTCCCATTCTGTATTGGATAATGTGACTAAATCGTGTGGCGTTTTCAACAGAGTAATTCGAAGTTTGCACTATCCATAGAACCCGGAAATGAAGAACTGCAGTCTTATGCTACCCATGTAACTCGCCTCCGCAACAAGGGCCTACCAACGGTATTTTCCATTACTCATCTACTTTGTATATAAATTTTAATGTTGATTATTTGATGCTTTCCGCCTTTTCTATTTGAGGCACATTCCTCTCAAACCATCTAACCGTTAGCCACTCTCCTGAAACTAAATCTTAAAATAATATATATATATATATATATATATATATATATATATATATATACACAAAACAATAGAAACCCCTAAAACTAAACTAATTAAAATTCTAAAAAAAGAACCCACAAAAATGAAGAAATAAAACTATAAACCGGAAAAACCCTATAAAAAACTAAACTCAATGAAAAACTAATTTGGGCGGTTTGACACAAGTTTTTATCTTTCTTCTTTCCTCTTTTCTGTTCATCTTTGTGAATTTAAAGTGAATTTTCGTAAATTCGTTCTCGTTGAGTTTGTAAATAAGGCAAGTTTTCTGGCTATAATTTGAGGAATGATATGACCAGTTGCTCAAATGGTAGTATTTGTTTCTTTGTTACTATACTTTCTCGGAATCAGAGAATTTTCCGAGGTATAATGCAAGAAAGGCAGTACATCTCTAGGTGCACAAATTGCTTTATTTTGTCGAGAGACCACGTGAATGATAGAAATCAAAACCAAATCAATTTTGAAGTGTTATTATTAATTATTCAAGTTACATAATCTTTTTCTCTCTCATTTGTTCAATTTTATTTCGGTGTTATCTCTGTTTGTTTGCCACTTTGCTTCTGTATCTAGAGTTCCTGTTTCTAGAGGCTAATGTGGCTTTACATTTTATGTTGTGTTAGATCCCAACCTCACTAAGAACGGAGAAGTTATGCAACCCGTTTCTTCGTACTTCAAGTATGGAAATTCGGCGATCTCTGAAAATACCTCAGTCTGCAGACGACGCAGAGACCTTGGGCGCCATACGTCAAGCCAAGGATAACTTTAAATAAGTTCGATAAACAAGTTGGGCGTTGTTTTACGAAAGCCTAGGGACTGATGTAGAAATTGCCCATGCATGTGGGTAATTGTGAAGATGTGACACATTTGTTCGAATACAAACATCATACGTTGTCATTGTATAGGGGAAAAAGTGATTTCATGGGTGCATAAATTACAAGTCATGCTGATCCATTGCTATGTACTGTGTTGCCATTTTATTATTTGGTGGGATATGCATGTACGTTTGCTAGTATAAATGTTGGTCATTTAGATTTGCTATGAAAATCCAAAGAAAAAGCAAATGAAAAGGATGTGATGAAATGTGGAGGTGTTTATGAGCCACGCCCTCAAGTTTCGACAGAGAATGAAAATAATATTCTTAAACATAAATTTAATATTTTTATTGTTTTAAGTAGCACTTAATTTAAGTTGTTTGATTTAAAATTAATAATTTTATTTTTGTTTGAAAGGTATTATTCATTTCTTCGTTAAAAAGTCTAGTGAAAGTGTCGCTGAAATTTCGTAAAATGAGAAGAATTTGGATTGATAAGAAAAGGAAATGACAATGGAAAATGAATCCAAATAATAGGCTTTACAATGGATTTGGAAGGGTATGGATGGACATTTAATTTTTTCACTTTCAGTTTTAAGAGAATAGTAATAAAAATCAGAGAATCATTTTAAAAGAAAGAATGAATTTTAAGAGTGTGTTGATATTAGATTGAAATTGATGTGAAATAAAAATATAAAATAATTAGTAGTGAATAATATGAGTGTGTATCGTAAAACTTGTAAGGAACATTTGAAGTAATTTTTTGTTTTATTATTTAAATTGTGTAAATGTGATTGTATACAATGTATAGAAAACATACGAGAATAATTATATATTAATTAATCCCCTTGTTAAACTCAATCCATCACTTACTATTTAAATATTGTTTTGTATTGTAAAATAATATTTATTTTAAATTATATATTGTGTATTTTAGTAAATGATATTTGTACTCTTAAATCCTAATCACTCTTATATATTAATGTAAAATACTCCTAACCTATGTGTCTACTTCGTATGATTTATTTGTCAAATGAAAAATTCTGGTGCTTCATTTGCTTATGTGTCATCCAAGTCTAATATTTGCCTAATTTAATACATTTCTTTTTATTGTATCTTATCTAATTTAATTCAATTATTATATTTTTTCTTATTCAATATCTTCCTTTGATTCTCCTAATATAAAAATATAAATAAGTCATATATAATTAGTAGACAATATCTAAATTAGCTATTTTAATTAAAAGACAAACTACATATAAAGTAATTTTAATTATAAAAAGAACTTTATTATGAAAATAATTGAATAACTTTTATTGATAAATCAAAATAATTTTAATTTAGGAGTTTCAAATATTCTATTTAGGTAAAATATGAGTTATTTACAATAATCTAAGTATGTAACTAAATATTAATAATGTATTCAATCTAAACATAAAAATATTAGATTATATACTAATTAATAAACAATGATTAGACACCAGTACAAGCGACACGTGTTGAGAGTTAACATGTTTTGAATATCTCAAAGTATGTAACTAATAATTATTAACGAATTTATTCTAAACATTAATACATAAAATGATTTAATAATAATAATAATTAATAACATAGATATTAGACACGGGTTTAGAATGTGACGCCTTTTGAATTCTTGTAAGTATGTAACTAATATTATCAATGAATTAATTTAAACATCAAATAAAAAATTATTTAATATTTATAATAATTAATAAATAGATTAAATATGTACAAGGCACGGGTTGAGAATCATTATTTTAATTTTTTATTATAGATTTAAAATTAAGTAATTATCACAAATATTTTTTATATTTATCTTTTGATAAGTCACATTTAATACATGGGTGTTAAACAAGTATATAATAATGCAAAATCCTCCTAATCTATGTGTCTACTTCGTATGCTTCGCTTGAATAATAAAAATTATGGTGATTCGGTTGCTTATGTGTCATGCGAGCCTAATATATACCTAATTTAATATTTTTCTTTTATTGTGTCTTGCCTAATTTAATATTTTAATTTTATTATATATGTCTAATTCAATATTTTTCTTTTGTCAGATAATATGATGAGATATACATTGCACATTTTTTTTCTCCTTAAATAAGGTTTCTTCTCTTGGGTTTTTCCATAATGTATTATTATTCCTTCACTCTCGAATTCTTCCCATCGGATTTCCTAGGAAACAAACCATATATTTTTTGCATGATAATATTGTATAAACATCAACATATAGTATAAAACTCAGGAAGAGTTAATAAATCATATTACATTTCAAAGTTTGAATATATTAATTGAAGAAAGATAGGTGATGAACTCAAGAACTATTAACGATTGAAGTCAGGGGCAGTACCTGTGCTCTTAGTCCTTCGACTAGTGTTTTATGACAAAGTTTTAATGAGACAATACTTGTACACTATAAAATCGAAATGACATATATATTGTACAACTCAAATGAGACTATATAAAAGATATCATGACAAAACATATTTCTCTCAAAATTCATCTACATAAATGATCTCCAAAAGAGTGGTGATTTTGATATCCAATAAATTAGTCAAGTGATAATTTGGAAAATTTATTCACGAAAGATTTTTCAACATCATCGTTTAGAAGATTGGTACTCAAGATTGACATGCGTTGACTAAAAATTTACAATGATGGTTTTCAGGGAGTATCGCTATATTCTTTTTCCTTCGCCAAGTTTTAACGATTCAACATTTAAAGTCATTTAAGGAGTAGCGTTGTAATTATGTATTGTGCATTTTAGTAAATAACTTTTATACTTGTCTCGTATTTATAAATGCTAATCCCATAATAAACACTACTCTTTCTCACCTCATGTATTTTTCTCTTTTGCTTTCAGAACAATTTAAGATATAATAATAATAATTTTGGAAAAATGAAATTTCTCATCCTTTAAGTTGGCCTACTTTGACATTTAGTCCTTTTTTTATTGCCTGTTTGCAATTTCATCCGTTTTCTTTTTAAAATCTCTGCAATTTCGTCCGATTGTCACCAGAAAAATTGAATTGCACCAGACTTTGCTGATTAGGTGCCGGTTATTGCTGACTTGTCTTTAATATTGGGGAGATTCGGCCATGTGGGAATAAATTAAAAGAAAAATATTTTTATTTGCCATGTGAAAATGAATTAAAAGAAAAACATCCATCCTCTTGCACTATATCCCCCCGAAAAAAACCTAGCCGCCGTCTCTGCTTTCACGAGGCAGGATCAGACCAGCCCGCAGGTGACGACGAAGGTGGTGACGTGCTTACCCTGTCGTCTTGACGCGATTATATTTTTGAGCTTCTGGACGTCGTCCCTGGTGAGGACGAAGGTCCGCCTGAGTTTGTTGAGGGGGAACGAGATATGCGGAGACTCGACCGTCTCTCTCTCAAGGAGACTCAAATCGACTCGGCCCGTAAAGAGATCACCACCTCTACTGCCTCTTTTTCCTCTTCCACTCCACCGCCCTCCTCCTCCTCTTCGCTGCCTCCAGCGGGCCCCACCTCTGCCGCAAATCATGGGTACCGTACCTCTGCTCTCTCTTGTGCTTAATGGGGTTCATATGGGCAATCCGGTACAAGACCGACGCGGAGTGCCACCTGGAGAAAATGTTGGAGAGAGAAAAGGAGGATTCGAAGCTGCTGACGAAGTGCGTCGAGGAGCTGAAAAGGAAAGGTTTGGAGTTCGATTTGATGAAGGAGGTCAACGCGCTTCGTCGGTCTAAGAGCCTGCGGGTCGAGTCGAAGTCCGCTCGGAAATGGTCGGGCCGGGATTTTGTGACCCTGTTATTCTAATTAAAAAAAAATTCACATGGCCGAATTTCTCCAAAATTAAAGATAAATCAGCAATAATCGGTGCCTAATCAGCAAAGTCCGGTGCAATTCAAAATTTCCGGCAAAAATCGGACAAAATTGCAGAGGTTGTAAAAGAAAACGGATGAAATTGCAAACATGCAAAGAAAAAAGAACTAAATGTCAAAATAAGGCCAACTTAAATGACGAATTTTTTTTTTTTCCCTTCATATAAAGTATGTAGCGAGAGCAATGTCTCAATTAATTAGTTTCGTTTTCTAAGCTGGGGTTTGAGTTTGAATTCTTAAATATACGAATTATTCTATCAAACAAATCCGGTTAACATTTCACCCGTTGCTGAAAAGTTACAGTGAGTCCACTATTGTTAGTGGAGAAAAAGTTGATAATCTTTGCAGCGAAGGGATCTCTGAAAAGCAAAAGGCACTTGAATAACTTCAAAAATGGGTAATATATCCAAAGATTTATTTGGCACTCTATTGGTCGGAGAGCAATTTGATTGATTGATTGGTTCACCAAACTTTGAGCTTAGGCTCATAAACTCCATATCTTTTGTTTTCTAAATTCTCTTAAAAAAAACTATTGTGTACACACTTGGGCATTGCTTATAATCTAGTTCCTAATATTTGATACACACTTCTACTGAATAGACTTATTATTATAGACAGTGTCATGCCGATAAAGGCATGATGGTTTTATGATGATGATGAAAATAAACTTCACTTGTTTCATTTTGCATTTTGCATTTTCTTTGGTTGATTCTAGATCATATATTCAATGAAACATGTAAATATACAGATTCATGAGAAGTGGAATAATTTGGTGACAGCTTGAGAGTTATAATTCATTAATTAGAGGGTGTTAACTTGAACGACTCTTATTAAAAATAGGCTAAAATACAAAATAATCCCATTATTTTTTGGGTGGTGGTAATATAACTATGGATTGTGTTATTTATCCTTTAACAAAATCTTAAATTTACTCAATTTTAATTCTAATTATCGATTGAAATTTGGACTTTTGTTCGAATTCATCACGTGACCAGCACGTGACTCCTTAATTTGGGGAATTTTAAAATTTTCGGTCAAATTATCTAATTCTGATCGTTTTTTTATACTAGTAACTATACTGACGTGGCAAAAATAAATTAAAGAGTTTATAAAATAAAATTTACTTTAATAATGTGAAGTTATTTTAAAAATTAAAGAAATGATATTTAAATTATAAAGTTAAAAAAATTGGAAAAATATTTTACAAAATTTGGAATTATATATATATATATATATATATATATATATATATATATATATATATATATATATATAAGCAGTAAATTATTTTAAATATGTAAAAATTAAATGTAAAATTAAGAACACATGGAAAATATTTATAAATATTAAACTTTCCCTTATAATTAGAAAACTAATTTTCAAAAATATAAAATGTTGAGATTTGATTAAGTGGTCATGGAAAACCTTTTTTTTTTAACAATATGAATTACAAAATTAATTATAATCATTCTTAGATAGTTTTAAATCTTCAAATAATCTTCTTTTTCTTTTATTTTTACTAACTTTCAAGAATTTTGTGGAATTATCATTTTGTTACACATGTACCCATGTCTTCTTTAATTTATATATATAATTCCATATTTTATAAAATATTTTTTCAGACTTTATTAATTTTATAACTAAAATATATATTTTTTATTTTAAATTAAACTCACATTGTCAGAGTAAATTTTATTTTATTTTTATATACTAATTTTTTGAATGTCGAAATCTTCAAAAATATCCAAATTAAAGGGTCACATGGTGGTTATGTGACACATTACGAGTAAAATTCAAATTTACGATGACAACTGTAGTTAAATTGCATAAACTTAAAAAGCATGTTGGAGAGTAATGCCACATTTTATAATTATTAGTATCATCTTGCCACCATCCCATTAGGTGTATTTCACATCTTAGCCTTCATAATATCTTTAAAACTCTTTTATAAATTCTTTTATGAGCTTATAAGATGTTAGATCTTATTATAAAAATAAGTCATTAAAGTGTTGAGATACATATTACTGAATGAAATAATATTGTATTTTATAATATATAAAACTCAATATTTTGGTAAAATTGGAACACTATAAAAATTTTGAGGTTGTTTATGTCTTTTGATTGGTTAAATTCATATAACTTATAAGCTCCTTTTAAAACATATGGTGGTGAAAAATAGTTTTTTTAGGAGCTTATAAGATCTCTCACGTCTTTTCTAACATTTTATAATCTCTTTTTAAATAAATCTACAAAACAAATTTTAAAAACACGTAAAATTTTAAATATCTTATAATGCTATCACGGATACTTCTACGAGAATGCCGTACCCGCACTGGATACTTATCGGATACGACACTTCTGCGGACACGTATCAATACGTACCCATAAAGTGTAAGTGTTTTAAAGAAAATTCTGACCACCTCGATTCCCGAATTTAATAAATAAAATATAACAAAATTTTAATTCATACAAACATGGAACCACAAATTGAGAGAGATAGTACAAATATTTATAAGTTTTAAGAAAGAAATAAAATATTTTTTTATTGTATGAATATATTACTTGTTTTATGTGTTTTTCAAACTTATCACATTTGAAATTTATATATTTATGAAATTTTAGTTTTTTTAATTAATTCGATTATATTTCAATACTATATATATATATGTATGTACATGTATATATCTATCGTATTCGTATCTTTAAAATCTCAACACTTGACGTATTTACGTACTCGTATCGTATCGTACCAGTGTCCCGTACCCGTATTAGTGCTTCATAGCTTATAAGATGTTTTTTAAAGTTTGTAAGCTCATTCAAACACTCCCTTAGTCTAAATACGACACACAACCTTTTCACCAAATGAAAAAGGGAATGAATCTTTTTATTTATTTTTTAAAGTCAAAGATTCTGTTTGATAGAGCTAATTTGAGAAGTTGATAGATGATGATAAATAGTTGATGAATGATAATTGATAAATGAATTATTAGTCGCTAAATTAGATGATTAAAATAGTTGATTGATAATTAATTTACCAGTATAAATATGGTTGAGAAGTACATAAAAATATTATACATAAAAATAAAAAAAATATGTAAAAAATATTCAACTATGTTATTGTAATGAATGAAAACTTCCTTAAAAAAGGAACTAGAAAAATGAGAGAAACTATATAAAAAAAAAATGATATTACTATCATCATTTTGTCTAAAAACAATATTTTTGCGAAAAAAGTAAAATAATATGTTAATTCATAAGAGAAAATATTTCTTACAAAACAAAGTATAACAAAGTTTTTTTTCCCAATTAATTATATGTATGTTTTTCTCGAACACAAGTTCTTTAGTCCTAATCAGATATCGACAACTGATCGAGAGTCTTTACAAAACATGTATAAACAAATTGTTTGAGGCCTTGAGGGTAAACAAACCGCCGACCCATTCAATCAGTCAAACCAAACAATCCCAAATAGTGAATCAAATTTGGTTCACAAAATTTGTTATTCTACATTTTTAATATAATTTTGTACACACACACACATATATATATAGAGTGTCTTACTAATGAGAATAATATTTAATAAGGGTAGTAGCGTAATTTACTTTAATCCCTTCATTCTTGTGGACAATATTGAACAACAAGTGAAAAGAACCCAAGCAGACAAAAATATAGTGAATCAAATTAATATTGTTTATAGTTCTTTTTTTTTTTTTAAGGCCAATATGAATGTACTGTTATTTTTCATTAAACACACTTAAAAAAGTTATACGAATATATCCGGTGTAGAAGTATGCCAAACATTTATATTGACAAA
>BMAC01000406.1:206375-284047 GCA_014905375.1 Phtheirospermum japonicum
AACTATTATAAACTGTTTGGAACCTACAAATCACCGATTTTCGAAAATGCATTTCCGAATATTTCTCAATGTCCTATTTATTCACGAAACTTGAGAAGGTAGATTAAGAAATCAAAGAATTTTATTGAGAATCTTACAAGATCGATTCATTTTTTTTATTTGATAATGATCAAAAGTTCATTTGAGTTTCGAATTCTATTAAGTTGAAGAATGTATTAGAATTTAAACTTGTTTACAAATAAAATCTTTAAAGCCCAATTGGTTATTAATTTTAAGAGATACCACTTTTTAGTTATTTTTATTAACATAAAAAGCTTAAAAAAGTTTAATTAATAATAATAATAATAATAATAAAAAAAAAAAAAAAGGAAAGTGTATAACAAAGGAAAAGGAGGGAAAGAAAAGGTCGGTGGAGCCTACCGCACACGATCCGCCCCTCCCCATTTTTCTGTACTTTTTTTTCATTTCCTTGGCCACCCCTCTCTCTCAAATTTCCACTTTCTGATTTTGTCGATTCGTCTCCGCACCGTTTCTCGAAAATGACGAATGAAAATGGTGGAGGTGGCGATTTGGACAGGGAGATAAAAACGTGCGCTGTATTAGGTGGCAGGGGATTCATAGGCCGCGCCTTGGTGGAGAGGCTGCTGAGACTTGGCAATTGGACCGTCCGTGTCGTCGATGCCGCTAAATCTCCCGAACTCGAGCCCTCCGAGTCGCTTCTCGCCGACGCTTTATCCTCCGGACGCGCGGTTTATTTCCAGGTCGACGTGCGTGATCAATCCCGAATCGTCGAAGGTATTTTATTCAGTTTACGCATTTTATTCGGCTGTGTGTGAATATTAACAACTGCTGTTGATCATGTGCGTCCTCTTAGGTTTGAATTTCCACCACAGGACGTTTCTGATTTTGACAACTCAGTAGGCGTGAATAGATATCTTTTCAGTTAAGTGATTATTGTATCATGACTTTTAGATATGGATAATTAATTTTCAAATTACCATCAACAATCAACTGGTGGCACCAAGTTGTGCTTGGATAGTTTTGGGCCTTTTTCCCCCTTGCATCTTAATTAGTTTGAGAAGTGGTGGGAGTGGCGGGGATAAATGTTAAAGAAACTGTAGAATTCAGGGCTTTAATCCTGACTAATAACCTTACAAAGGATGAGTTGGCACCACTTGAGGTACAATTTTTATCTTGGTCTAATTGTAGTTTTGACGAGCAATACACTGCTTTCTCGTGCAATATCATGTGTTCATACTATGATGCTGAGTGAGCTTCTGATCTTTTAACGGGAGCTAAATTTCAAATGGTCTGTGTGAACTATTGGTGTTTGACATGCACATGAATTGCATTCGACAAGCAATTGTAATTAAGTTTTATAAATCTGATTTTCACTTTGAAGCGGGAATGCGAGATATTTTGTATGAGCCGATTGCATAATGAGGGGTATTTGTAATGTAATTTAGTTTGTGAAATTCCATTTTGCATACTCCTGTTGTGTATAATTTCATCAGTACTGACATAACGTAGTTTTCAGTTAACAGTCCAGGCACAGAGGTGCGCGTTGATTTAAATGTCATAACGTATCTGAGTTTAATTGTAAAAGTTGTTATTTGATATTGGAATTGGTAATTGTGATCAATGATTATTCTAATTTATATTTGGATTTGTTTTGTTTAATATTATAAATTTTATTTTACAAATAATTATGAATTAAATTTTAATAAAATCTGTGACATGTTAAATCCAACAACCTGTCTTTACGTGTGAGACAAATCATGTATGTTTCAAAATTATTGAAGCAAGAATGAGATTATCATATTTATAAATTATTACTCCTTCCATTCTGTTTTATCTGTCGCAATTTGGAAATTTTTTTGTCCCGTTCTATCTGTCGCATTTTACATTTTCAAGAGAGAATCATTTTTACCTTTTACTTTCCCAATAAAAATTAAATGTTACTTTACTACCTTTACCCCTACCTTTATTATTTCACACTTTTAATTATTTAAACAAAAGGATATTATGGTCATTTGATACCTATAATTATAACACCAATCATCTTTCTTAATCTCCGTGAAATGGTCAATTGCGACAGCTAGAATGGGACGGAGGGAGTATGGTATAATTTGGTTAGGTTAGAAAGTTTCTTTTCTATATTGTCTTCAGATTTCTCACAATCATTATAAATTTCTCTTGTCTGGAACATTAACATTTAACAAGATATGTTTCTTATTGCAAGCTTTATTCCTTTTCCTCTAACCTCATTTAAGTACCTCCTACGTTGTTTTACTAGTTCTTTTTGGTTTCAGTAGGCGTGACACTCGGTGTCTGAATACAACCCTTGCTAAGGCCTTTCTTAACTTTGAAAATTCCTCTTACCAGGATTTTGCAAAGTAACAATTATGTTCTTTCTGTGCAGCTATTGAAGGTGTTTCAGTTGTATTTTATACTGAATCTATGGATTCTTTGCCCCCTGATTTCTGCTTTTGCTACAATGTTATTGTTCAAGGTAAATTCTCGTTGCTCGGAAAGGTATTAAATTGAATGAATCTGCTATATGGCATCTCAACCTGTAATGATGTCCTTATTGTCTCAATTCCTCAGGTGCAAAAAATGTTGTGAATGCTTGTCAAGAATGTAAAGTTAAACAGCTGATATACAACAGTTCTGCCGATGTGGTTTTCGACAATGTCCATGATATCCGTGGTGGAGATGAGTCCTTGCCATATTCTGGTCAAGTATGTGTTTCAGTAAAATTCTGTGGTTACTTTCGCTTCCTGTATTTGCCCGTTATTTCTGACTCTGTCTCGTTGTGCATGCTCTGCTACAGTTTTGGGACATGGTCACTGACCTCAGGACTCAAGCAGAGGCACTGATCTTATTTGCCAATGATGTTGATGGCCTTTTAACATGTGCTCTTCGTCCTTGCAATGTATTTGGACCTGGAGATAAACAACTGTTACCCTTGCTGATGAATATGGCAAAATCCAACTGGGCCAAGGTCTGAAAGCTAGTTTACGTTCTCATTATTTCATTATCCAAGATCTGTTGTTTTTCTTTAAAATGTTGATTGATTGCTCTTTTAGTTAGGCTTCTTATGTTACTTTGTTGCTAGACAACTATTTAACTGCAACATATTCCATGCTACACTGGCGACTCACATGTGAAAATACCCGCTTCTTTTCTAATACTAGAATGAAATGATTGCAATTTGTAAGATTTCAGCATTATTATATATTACCTTCCTCTGCAGTTACTTAGTTGCATCTTGTATATTACTGATTGAGATAGGTTTGTATTTTTTTGAATCAGTAATAGGCTTCTCATTTCAGTTTATTATAGGAAGCGGAAACAATTTGTCGGACTTCACATACGTAGAGAATGTTGCCCATGCTCATATATGTGCTGAAGAATCTCTAAGTTCTCAGATGGTAACCGTGCCTGGGAAGGTATTTTCAAATTCTGAGCTGCCCTATGCGTTGTCTATTACTTTCACTTTATGTGAAGATATCCTGCACTGAAATTTTTGTAGGTCTTCTTTATAACTAATCTCGAGCCAATGAAATTTTGGGATTTCGCATCTCTTTTACTGGAGGGCTTAGGCTACCTGAGGTACCAAAATCTTCTATTGTTGTTTGATGTAATGGAATCTGCTATAGAAACAAATATTTATTTCTGTGGATATGTTTTTTACATGTTCATGGGTTGTCTGACTTATAGAAAAACTCTTAGCGCCAACTGTAGTGGTTGCTGGTAGAGGATGAGAAGATTGGGTTGGAGAGACCTGAAGAGAACTAGGTGGCCGAGAAATTAGGGAAGGTGGAATGGTTGTTGCTAAGAAAGAAATTTATAGTCTGATTAGTCTACATATCTGTAATATTTTTATATGTTTTATGATAAAACAGCTTGAGGAGCAGGTTTAGCAAAGGTCCAGAACATACATAACCTGCACTGTACCCTATTTAGTCAACTTAAACCCGGCCCATATACAAAATAATATAATAACACAGGATAATTTTTGCATGATTGAAAGAGTTCAAACACGATAAATTGAAAAACAGTGCCAAAATATATCATATTTTTGCTCCCTAGCAATTCATTTACAATCTTACTCTACATGTATATTAATGAATTCGTATGTTATCCATTCCCACAATTTTGGACTCGTCTTTTCCCATAATTATTGACCGAAGTGTACACTATGAAACACCAATACTTCCTGTTTCTTACTAATTAGGCTATCAACAGATGACAACTTTAGGATTTATGTTAACTAATATAATTACCATGGTTCTGAAAACCGGACCGGTCGGTTCAACAGGTTCAACCGGGAGTTTGTCATGTTTCAGGTTCGGTTTTTCTAAATAAACGTTTGTCTCTAGAAACCGGTCAACTGACTGTCAAACCGGTCAAGAATCGGTTAAAACCGTTCCAAAGAGCAAGGAACTGGCGGTGCTGTAAAATGCAGTCATGTCGATCTCCGGCCACCGTGAGTTAGTTGAATCTGATTCGGTGTCGCCTAGATCTGGCACCAGCCACTCCTTGCGGCACTTGCCTGCCGCAATTTCAAAAATCATAGAGAATTAATTATTCTGATCTTGATATGTTGTCTTCGCCAACAAGATCACCAGAAGCCTTGTTGTCATTAACTATCTGTCATGCGCATCGGAGAAGAGAGGGAGAGGGAGGCGTGACGGCGTGAGTGTGATTGTGAGAGCTTCTGAGTTGAGAAACATTAGGTTATCTTTTTTTAATTCATTATTTGGGCTTGGGCTTTGATATAGTTTTCTTAGAATTCTTAAATGCGTGTGTGTGTGTGTGTGTGTATATATATATATATATAGCCATTTACATAAATGAATTTAATTAATTTGAATATTAATTTATCATAATTTAATATTAGACTATTAATTAAAATATTATATATTATTTGAATATAAAAATTAATAACCACCGGTCTGACAACGGTTGAACCTGTAGTGTCACCGGCTTGATGACCGGTCTGATTTTCAGAACATTGATAATTACTGTTTTAGCCCCTCATGTAAAATATCTCGGAAGAGATCTGTAAACAGAAAAATGAGAAGAAAAATGACCAGTGTAAGAGAAGAATATCATTCAAGATTACTGTGTGTGTGATTATTTTTTTAAAATATTTTTTTATAAGTTGGTGATTGTAAAAGTTACGCTCATTCAGTGATTGACTAAAGGTGTAACGAAGTTTAATTGTTATTGGGTTAATAACCGACAATCTCTTTTCACTATTAATCTGTTTCAGACCTTTTTTTTTATGCCTTTACCATGCAATTCTCTACTTCCCTACTTTTTCTTTAGCTAGTCATCATTATAAGAAGTCTTGTAATCCCAATTACCAATGAATTGTGTCCGCTATCCTTTTTTCTCTGTCCCATTCCCCTTTGTACACCATGAGAAAGTTGGAGCATGAGGTGTTGTTTGTAGTAATTATGTGTTGATAGCTTCTATTGTCTGGTCATTGTTCTTTTTTGTGTTTCAATTTTGATTTCCACCAAGTTGCCTGTTCATCCTACCCTTTTAGCCCACTTGACTGAATTTTCTTATTGTTTGTGAAGCATTTTTTGTTCATAACTGATTGCAGGCCTGTCATCAGTCTTCCTGCCTGGGTGGTCCGCTGTATCGTTTATCTTATAAAATTGTTGCATGTAAAGTCAGACTCCAGAAAGCTTGATGATCTATGTGCCTCTGTTTACAATATTGCTCGCTTAGCTTCACACACAAGGACTTTTAGTTGTTCTGCAGCACAAAATCATATTCAATACTCACCAGTTGTCTCCATGGAAGTAAGTTCACATCCTTGATGTTCTCTATAAACATTTCTCTTAAAAAAGTATTTATGTGTTATATAGCAGTCTCCTCTTTATCTGGGAGTTTGAGGCACAAACTATGTTGAAAGGCATAGTGGTCAGCATATTTAGCCTTCTTCGTCATTATAGATCAATGCTAAACCCTACCAAGTTCATATTTAAACCATACTATGAAAAAGTAATACCAATCGAACTAGCAGTCTATAACATGAATGGAAAGACTACTCAAAGATGAATTGCTTACTTGGAAGAACAACCTGCAGGAATAATGCCTACTATTACTATGTGGGCAAGGTCCTCTGTTCTTCCTATATGTTGAGCCCTCAACTTCTCTCCTTTATTATGAGTGATGACTGTGAGTGGTATTAGCTATGAAGTTGTGTGCGTAGGGATATCATTTTTTACTAAGCATGGTTTATCATTTTTGTTTATCAGAACTATAAATTACCCTGACTTTCAGATCTTATACCTCAACCATACCCAAGAAAACTAAAAGGAAACTGCCCATTCCTTTTTTTAGAAACAACATTTCCATTATAAAATCCTTTTAACATTAAAATACTCAGTTATGCGTGAAATGAACTAGAGAATGCTCATTGTTTGTGAGCCTAAAAGTTCTGAGAGCATAGCCAAGTTTGGGGTAGGTTTGCTTACTCTACCGAACTCTGTAGTCAGGCTTGAAGATTTGAACTATTCCAAGTTGTATCTCAAATTGCTTGGCTTTTTGATTGATCTAGGTCATATCTTTCGCAAAAAATAAAATTCTTTGATCCAAGAATTTGATTTCTATCCCCTATTTCGAAAATAGAACTTTGTCAGCTATTGTTTGTATATTTCCTTGTTTTGGCATTAAGGTTGTGTAGAATGAAAATTGTTGGTTACAAGTTTAACAGGTTTACTTATTGCATGCTCATTGAACTGGGATCTTAGCCCACCCAAATCTGAGTAGATTTACATTCTAGTTATGTCTTCAAGTAAGATGTTGTTTGGCACAGGAGGCGGTGAAGCTAACTGTTGATTCATTTTCCCATTTGACGGTGGACTCGTCTTTCACCAGATATAAGGACTCCGATGAACCATCAAAAGTGGAGAAGCTGTTAGGCGGTGGAAAAGGTAAGTAATACTTCCAGTTGGATGATCCCTTGGTAATAAATGACCTTTTTGGTTACTCGACAACATCTCATGTTGTTTATATGACCAGTAATGATTAGTTGTGTACTTATCCTGTTTGCTGACATAAGCCCTCCCTGTCCACCCTAGTTTGAAACAGGCTATCTTTGTTATGCTTTCATATGTTTAGTTTTTGTGCCTAATGTTCTCTGTGTGTGTGTTTGGTGTTGTGTAAAAAGTTATCGAATAATGTTTTATATGTTCTTTTTTCTTCCCAGTGACACTATATTATATTACTGCAGTTGCAGATATTTTGCTGTGGAGAGATGAGAAGAAAACATTTTCTTCTTTCTTAGTTCTTGCTCTCATGTATTACTGGTTTTTCCTATCTGGGGGAGCTTTTATCTCATCAGTTGCTACACTTCTTCTGCTGATCATTGTTTTGCTTTGTGGACATCACATTCTACCATTGATTGGGTAAGCCAGATTCTAAAGATTTCATGATACAATACTTCTATAGCGTTGTCCTTTTCAGCTTGTTATAATTCATCTCACTAGTTTCTCCTCCCGTTGGGATTCTTATCACTAATGCTTTTTGGGGTGAGGGTGGGAGACTATTCTGTGTTATACACTATTTTCTTTTTCGGATAATTACAAAAACTACCCGAGGTTTAGTTTACTTACAATATAATCCGATTATCTTTTATTTTCCAAACACATTCCCGAAGCATTACAAATGCCCCTCGAGGTTTGTGTCTGTTTGCATCTATTCCCTCAATACAGTGCAATTTGTAAAATAAATATATATGTTTAGCTGGGATTAACATTTTTAAAGATAAATGAGTATATTTGTATAGGATAAAACTCAATGAGTTAATATTTGTGTTTGTTTTGCAATTTTTTTTCCTTCTTCTTTTCTTTCTTTTTTTGGTTTCATGTTATCAACATCTATGTATAGTCCATTATTGTGTTTCTGATTCTGAGTTGCTTTCATGAAGTAAACAACTACAGTCTGATTTATTAGCAAGTCTTGCAGGGCTCTAGTCTTTGATGTGAATTGAACCTAGTTAGTTACTGTCATTTGTGAGTTATTGAAACGTTCACTTCCTTTTAATTTTCCTTTTAATTCAGTATATTTAATGTAATCGATTCATTTATTTGTTTTATCGGATCTTGATGCTTAATTAATATCATGCTGATTGGTTCACTCACATATTTTCTACAGATATGGATCCAGAATTCCTAGGATTTCATCATCGTGTTTTGAGATCTCGGAAGTTGATATGCGGAATTCTTTTTTCACTATGAAATGGATGCTGGATAAACTGGATTTTCTAATAAAGTCATTGGCTCAAGGAGAAGATTGGTCTATCTTCTTAAAGGTATATATCGACTGAAACTTGTTTTTCACTGCTGGTCTGCATTAGCCAAAGTGCTAAACAGTGACCCTTCGCTTTCTCTTTTTGTTGAGAAATGCTATTGCTCTTCCATAAATCTTTTCTATGTATTGAAGGTCAACATTATGCTATTTTCCTCTATAATTATTGATATGAAGTAAATTTTTGAGTGGGGGGTATCTGATTAAATTATATATGGAAAATGGTCTATGCTTCTCATTTTTTTTAATTACGTGTAACACTTGAGTGTTTGTTGTTCATACTTTATGTGTCGACACGTATGGTAAGTAAGTCAATCACATCCCTTTTCCAGTTGTGTTTTCTTTCTTCTTCTATTTTCCCTATAAATAAGCTCATGGCTAATGTTCAAGGATGAGTGGGTTTTAGTTGAAGTGCTTGAAAATGATTGCTAAATAGTAAATACACTGATATTCTATGTTGTTTCAGCCTGACATGATAGCGCTTCAACAATAATGCCAAATGTGAATATTTCCCCACTTGGACATCGTTTTAAATTTAGGAAAAAAAATGAAGTAAATCGTTTATTCCATCACTAGGTTCCTTGTTATAATCCTCAAGGCAAGATCTAACCAATGCCAGGAGAATTAAGTGGGGTGGGTCCCATTTAAAATAAATGAATAAATAAAAATCATTAAGTTCATTATTCTTTTTAAACATAGACACTGGAGGGATTTCTTAAGACAAAATCATATAAATCCACTATTTTTAAATTTCTTGTTTTATTTTTTTTTAATTTCTCAACACTGTCCGGACGAAAACGGGGTGGGCCCCCCTCTATCTCCGCTAGTGGATCTAACTTGTTTTCTGATTCCAAACAGGTGTCCACTTGCCTGTATCTCTGTAAGGTGATCGTTCCACAATACCTGACTGCGGCCGTTGGTTTGGGTATGAAATAGCTCTACTCAAATTAGAACTTGATTTTTTTCTCTTTTGTTACTCGCATTATCATTTATAATTGTGGTTTGAACAATGGCAGCATTGGTCCTTTCGTTCGCTTTGTGCTACGTGTATGAGCAATACGAGGAGAAAGTTGACGGGATAGCAAGAGTTGCATACAGCATAACTACCAAGGCCATGATGTTATTTGCTAGGAAACTGCCAATGCCTTTGAGCTCGGTTTTCTCGCGCTGTATTATTTCGGCAGATGACGGATCTAATCAACATGTGTGCTTCGATAATCGACAATGAGAGCTGTGTGTCCATCCGAACTTTTTCTTGCTCTCTTTTTTTTTTTGATAACTTTCGTGTAATACATTTTATCCTTTGTAGATATGTATTTTTAGCTTACTGAGAATATACATCTTCTTAAGAATGTGTTGCATATTCTGACTATTATTAAAAAGATATTTTCATGATCCTCCTTGTATCCCAAGGTTCATTTTTCGTCTCCACGTTGTGAAGAAATTACGTGCATGGAATTTCGTCTCTCGTAAATTCTACATATACTAATTCTTATCCGGATTGTTTTATCTGGTTGTCGGATTACAGTTTTGATGTCGTGACTCAATATTTTTGTCTTATTTTAACAAATTACCTGTATGCAATCTCTCCGAGTATTCGGGAGGAGAATTACAAATTTTTATCATGAAAAAAATTTGAGATAAGAATGTCGAACTAATTTACTATTTGCAAAATTGTTGAACACTCTTTTTCAAAAGCACCCTACCTACCATCGTTGTCTAAAAATCGCTAGGCGGCTGCTAGGCGTCAGGCCAACGCCTAGGACGCTGAGGAGGCGAGGTCTAGAATTTGAGAATAAATACCTGATTTACAACTTTACATCCAACCATTTAATAGTTTAACATACTACCTGCTAGATGATAATGTCTACGACAATTCAAAACTAAAAGTAATAATAACAAGTTATAATTCACAAGTTTAAAGTTATTATTCGATTCAAAGTTCAAAACAATATAGATCCATAAGTTCATTAGTTAAATAAAAATACCATAACATATATTACAAAATCAAAATAATAAAAAAATAGGCCAAAAATGACGTCGTTTCAGGACATAATTTTTTTTTTAAAAAAAAAATCTAGCCTGGCACCTAGGCGGCACCTGGGGCGCCTAGGGAGCCCGACGATTTCTTTGGCCGACTTTTGAAAATTGTAGGCGGATTGGTGGCGCCTAGCGCCTAGGCGCCTCCTAGGCCGATTTTTAGAACAGAGCCTACCATTGACTTTTAGATTTAATAGTTAAATTAAACGAACCTACTATTGGCTTTTAGATTTAATAGTTAAATTAAACGAAACCGAAAGCAAAGGCGGACATTTACTCACTTTTTTTTTTTTGAAACACTATTGTTAGGTCGGACTAACGAATCATCCGTTAAACCAAAATATCAAATTAATATATTATAGTGCAAAAATCAATACATCATAGTACAAAAATATTACAGTAAAAAAACCAATACATCATAGCACGGGTCAGATATTTATGAAAAATTAATAATATACAATACAAAAATGAATACATTACATTACAAAAATTAATACATTATAATACCGGGTCAGATGACCTAACGGGTCATGACCCGTTAATATGGCCTAACACAAGTGTTTGTCTTTTTTAAGCTAAATGTTGAAAATACTGCCGCAATATGATCGATTATTATTCAGAATTTTCTTTGTTTCTAATATTAGTTAGGAGCGAAGCGAAATGAAGTATTTGAGATACAGTAGTAAAATTGAGATTATAGTGGGGTTAATTCAAACTAACAGAAACAACAATCAGAAAAGAAAAAATAAAAACAGAAGATAACAAAGATGTCGAGTCGAGCAGAATCTTTCCTTAAGATTCTTATTGTCCCGTACTACGTGCTCACGGTTTGTTAGCAATGAGTCTCCCAAGATACAACGACGAACGGAGTTGGACGGAGCAGACGATCCAGTCAACCAGCGAACGAAAACTTGGCAGACAATTGAGCAAAATCCTAGTGCAAGACTATATGATGCGTGAGGCTGACAAGGAATATATGAGATGCTTATGCTGATGATTTTCGGATGGTTGAATTACACTGCAGAATGGGGGTATTTATAGTTGAGGGAGGACCTTTAATTAAGGAAGAAAATCGCAGGAATTAGAATTCCTGATACAAATCAGACTCCTAATCATTCTCAAGAAAGACTGAAAGATTCTGGAACTGGTCCAAAATGTAAGCCCAAACCCAACTACAACTATACGAACACGTGGCGCGAAAAATGCGAAATAGGCCGCGGGCCCGAGCGCGAGCCGACCTGGGTGAGTGGGAGGGTGGTGGCGCACGTGTGGGGATTTCGAACCCCACTCAACTTGTAACCAATGCCCATTTCACTTTATTTAATAAAGCCATTTAGAAATGTGACTCCTTTCAATGTGGGACTTTCCATATACTAAATGGAAATCCCACTACCTCTTCAACTTCCAAATTCACTTATTAAATGTCCAACTTTGAATATTGATTACTCACTCATCACAACTTGGATTTGTGAAAGTGAATATACCACGTTCATCTACTCGCAATGTAGATTAAGAATATGAAGTTCGTTTTTGAAATAACGAACTTACCATATTTGGAATATTGGACCAAAGTTACCAAAAATAACTTCCCAAATGTCCAAACCCCCAACAATCCCCCACATGAGTGCAAATCAATGTATGAAGCATGTGACTCAATTGCTCGGATAAACCCACGACCTAGTTGACAGTGTCATTGAACTATTCTGAGTACGAGCATACCGAGATAATGATACTCACATAATAACGCTTATTCCACTTCTCAAGTTTTTAAGTTGTGTCCATTTTGGCCTTGGAACACTCTTGGATTCTTTAGTGCTCCAGGCGAGGCGATCACTCCTCTGCACTTAAATTGGTGACCTTGTCTATCAGAAGTATCCTGCTATACTTCACCTAAAAAGGTATAGATCGTCATTAAAAGTTTAAGACTTATCCTATACCACGGTCATCAGGAACTCACTTGGATATGCTTTCTAGGGAAATAGTTTAGCTCATGGCTAGGTACCAAGTGTTCAAAAATAGAACAACCTAAAGTTTGGTTTGCCCATTTAAACAAGTTCTTGGGATCTCCAGTCATCATGGTTGGGTATCCACTAAAGACCGTTCTTTTGTGTGGATTTTAAGCCCATTCCCTCTAGCAAAGTATAGAATTGATCTCGATTTACTCTTTGTAAATGGATCTGCTAAATTCTCCTTCGATTTTATATAGTCAATGGAAATTATACCTCTTGAGATCAACTCTCTAACAGTGTTATGTCTCCGACGAATATGTCGTAATTTACCGTTATACATATCACTATAAACCCTTGCGATAGCAGCTTGATTATGGCAGTGTATCATAATCGGTGATACTGACTTTCTCCAACATAGAATATTTTCGAGAAAATTTCAAAGCCACTCTGTCTCTTCACCAGCTGTATCCATAGCTATGAACTCTGATTCCATGCTGGACCGGGCTATACACGTTTACTTTGTGGACCTCCAACACACAGCACCCCCACCAATGGTAAAAATATACCCACTTGTGGAGTGTGAATCTTTAGAATTCGATATCCAGTTGGCATCACAATACCCCTCTAAAACTTCTGGATATCTCGTATAATGCAGCTTGTAACTCTGGGTAAATCTCAAGTATCGTAATACTCTAACTAACCCAGTCCAGTGATCACTGTTCGAATTACTCGTGAACCTACTTAGTTTGTTCATAGAATAAGCTAGATCTGGTTTAGTACAATTAAAAAGATACATTAGACTCCCAATGATTCTAGCATATTCCAATTATGTCTGGATCCCCTTTGTTTTTCACTAAACGAAGGTTATCGTCAAATGAGGTCTTCGCAGTTTCACTATCTAACGCATTAAACTTCTTAAGCATGTTATCTACATAGTGAGACTAAGACAATATTATGCCGTTCGAGCTTCTTATGGTCTTGATCCTAAGAATCACATCGGCTAACCCCATATCATTCATATCAAAGTTGTCTTTCAACATGTTCTTAGTACTTGTGATCACATCACTTGAGTTACTCAATATCAACATGTCGTCAACGTAAAGACAAACAATAACAAAAGAGCTAGGTGTGTTCTTCACATAAATACATTTATCGCATTCATTAATACGAAAGCCATTGGTCATCATCACAGTATCAAACTTGATATGCCATTGCTTTGGTACTTATTTCAACCCATACAGTGATTTAACAAGTTTACACATCTTATTCTCTTGATCCGAAACCACAAACCCTTCAGGTTGTTCCATATAAATCTCTTCATCTAACTCACAGTTTAAAAATGCCATTTTCACATCCATTTGGTGAATTTTAAGATTGTGCAGTGCAGCAATCACCAAAATCACTCTAATAGAAGTGATTCTTGTTACAGGTGAGTGAGTATCAAAGAAGTCATATCCTTCTCTTTGTTTAAAGCCTTTAACTACCAGCCTCGCTTTATACTTGTCAATTGAGCCATCGAATTTACACTTCTTCCTTAGGGCCCACTTACATCCTAGAGGTTTATTTCCATTAGGAAGATCTACTAACTCCCATGTTTGATTCTGCATGATAGAATCAACTTTGCATTTATAGCTTCCTTCCACATAGGAGCATCAAAACTAGACAAGGCTTCTCGAATAGTACGAGGTTCATTATCTAACATGTAGAAATCCGGACCAAACTAATTTGAAATCCTAGTCCTTTTCGCCTTAGTTCATCATCATCGCCACCTTGTGACGCATCTTGAATCGTATGCGGTTCATCTTCACGAGTTGACATGGGAATTTCCAGCACCTATACCAATTTTGAAGATTTAACTGTTCTGATTAGTAATGAATTAAAGAACAAACTATATACCATTAGAAACCCCTACGAGTATAGTTTATATAAAGAAAACAAATCTCAATAATAATAATCCGAGAGTGAGTTATGGCTATTTGACTGAAGTGTGGCAATGCAGTGTTTTCATACGAGAATTTGGAAGGTTGAGCAACTCTTGGTGAGTTTTCATGAACCTACTCATTCAAGCACCTTGGGAGTTGTTAAGCACTTAATATTTAGTCAAAATTCATCTTATTTATCTTTATTATAGTAAACTTTTCATTTTTCTAGACCATAGAAAATGTAATGTCTTATTTATTATCTTTGACTCATCTTGGAGGGTTGTTCCAAGTCCTTGCCTATAAAAGGCACCCCATTGTTATGTTTCCAGCAACCAATTTCAAAATAACAATATATTTTGAGCTTTTAAGCTTGTTTAGAATATTTATCTTCTTGTATCGTGCTCTAAACTCTTTTGGTGGATTTCTAGAGTTGTGAGTTTTGAGTGGTGCCTTGTGACACATCCTACTTCTCTTGAACTTTTCGGTATCACGAGTTCTCTTATCAAAGTTCTTGTTACTTTCTTTGCAAGGATATATGTGCACAAAGAACACTGCATTCCTTGACTCAATGGTCATTTCCTTAGTCACATCAGGTATCTCAGACTTATGTACTGGGAACCTATATGAAGCACTATTGTGTGCATATCCAATGAAGATACAGTCAACAATCTTATGTTCTATCTTCACTTGCTTTGGTTCTGGTACTCTTACCTTAGCCAAGCACCCCCACACTTTGAGATGATTGTAAGCTGGAGCTTTACATTTCCATAGTTCGTATGGAGTTTTCTCTCTTCCCGTGCGAGGTAACCGATTCAAAATATAATTAGAGGAGAGAATAGCCCTGAACTAATTAGGAAGATGCTCATTATTTCTTTCAAGGTTCGATTCTTGCGTTCCGCAACTCCATTCGATTGAGGTGAATAAGGAGCAGTTGTTTGATGGATTATTCCGTATTCAACACACAACTCTTGGAAAAGGAGAAACATACTCTCCACCCCGATCACTACGAATTGCCTTAATTCGAGTGTTCAATTGATTTTCAACTTCATTTTAAAAAGTTTTAAACGCATCAATTGCTTCATCTTTGTCTTTTAGTAGATAAACATGACAAAATATTGTGCAGTCATCAATGAAAATAATAAAATACTTTTTACCTCCTCATAGTTTGCACAAGTTTCATATCACAAATATCAGTGTGAACTAATTCTAGAAGAACCAAACTTTTTTCTACCAAATGAAAAGAAGGTCTTGCCATTCTTGCTTCAACACAAATTTCACATTTATGTTTTGAGTCAAACTTCACATTATTTAGTAAATCCAATTTTACCAATTTCTTAATTGATTTCATATTAAAGTTCAAGTCTAACATGCCATAAATTACATGACTCAATAATATACGAAGAAGCAATAACTTTATTAATAATAACTGGGCGTTTGGCCATTACATTCAACGTAAAAAGTCCCTTGTCAAGGTGACCTTTAGCTAGAAACTTCCACTCTTAGTAAGCACAAAGTGACTAGACTCAAATACTAGTTTAAACCCATGATGGACAAGCAGGGAACCAGTAGTAAGGTTTTCCTTATATCAGTAACATGCAGCACATCCTTCAAAGTCAGCTCTAGACCGGACGTCATCTTCAATAGCACCTTTTCAACTCCAGCAATTTCAGTGGTAGACGAGTTACCCATGTGGAGATTCCTTTCAATAACAGGGGTATAATCGGAAAATACATCCCGATCAGAGCATACATGATAAGTAGCTCTGGTATCAATAAACCACTCTCTTGGATTATCAACAACATTGGCTTCCATCACCACCGCACAGAGATCTAACTCGGACATACTATAAGTGACGACATTAGTTGATTCCAATTCTCCTTCCATGGTTTTCAGCAGTCTTTCTTCATATGTCCAGGCTTGCCAACATTATGGCAGTTTCCGTCAAACTTCTTGGCTTTCTTCTGATTCGTTTTACCTTTGCCTTGGCCTTGGTGCTTTCGCTTTTTCCCAGAATCAGCCTCTGCCAAATGAGCCTTTGCCTCCATCATCAAGGTCTTTCCGTACTTCGCCGTGGACAGTCGATTTCCTTCCTCGATGCACAATTTGACAATCAAATTCTCCAAAGTCATTTGCTTTCGCTTATGCTTCAGATAGTTCTTGAAATCTCTCCAACTCGGTGGTAGATTCTCAACAATAGCTATCACTTGGAAGTTTTTAAACACGTGCATACCTTCAGCTTGTGTGCTTTGCAATATCATTTGCAACTCTTGGAGTTGGCTCATCACAGTTTTCGAGTCAACCATGATAAACTCCAAGAACCGTCCGACAATAAGCTTTTTAGTGCCGATGTCATCAACCTTATACTTATTGATTTGCACGTTTTTATACGTATTCTTATTACCTTTTTGTGTCGTGTTTGCATGTTTTTTTCTTGCATTTATGGGCATTAGGAGTCGATTTGGCCTATTTTGTTAGTTTTAGGTTTTTGTAGCATTTGCGCGATTTTTATTATGTTTTCGTAGTTTTTCACTTGTTTTCATATTTTTGGCCGTAGAATGACCAAGCGGGACCCGCGCACGTTTGGGGCATTCCATCGACTCGCTATGAAACAGAAAAGAGAAGACAAGTAAGAGAACATAGCGCGAACAAGGAACGACAATCGGCGGATGGCTGGAGCGGAAAATGAGAAAATCGAGCCGGGAGCAGCCATGCCAGTCGATCGACTGCTAGTCCATTCGATCGACTGACCCAGCACAAATCGATTTCTCAGCAGAAAGTTTGGTCGTTTGAGGATGAAGCAGTCAATCGACAACTTCCAGTCGATCGACTAGTACTCAGTCGATCGACCGAGTCGCACAAAATTTCGTAATTTTTGACCCATTTTAACATTTTTGCCCCCGCGACTTGATATATACATCCCAGCCCTTTCACCACCAACCTTATCCTTTCTTGGTGGATTTTGGACTTGTTCCATCTCCTCCAAGCCTCTACCATTCTTTTGCCCTTTTGAAACCCTAGTTAATAAATTTTAGAGTAGTTTTAGTCTGGTTTGTATCAGTTAGTTGTTCTTAGCAAGTGTTGGAGAGGATGACACCTCCTTCATTTTTGGCTCTTTTTGTGTTGAAGTTTTCTTGTTCTTATGAAGGTTGTAGCTAAACTTGAAACTTTTGTGTTGAATGCAAACTTGGTAGTAATCTTTCTATTTTCTATTGTGTTGCTCTTAATTAATTATTATTGTTGTGTGTTGGTTATTAGATTTTACCTTATGTTGTTTTTTATTGGATTTCAAATTCTCAAGTGTTAGGTTCTATTGCTTGTGTGTTGCTTTTAATCTTCTTGTTTGCAAAAACTCCATTGATGCATTCCTCTTTGAAACTTTTTACCCCTTATGTCCAAACAAACATTTGGTGTTTGAGAGTCATAAGGGGGCTTTCTTCTTTAATCAATTTGACATTTTTCCATTTAATGCTCTTTGATTTCTTTTAAGTTTTAAGCTTTGATTTTCCTCCATTTCATCTTTCAAACTTTAAAAGCTTTCTTTAGTTTAATAGGAGTTTTTAATTTATTTAATGTTTTTAATTAGGTTTAATTAGTTTTAATAAATTTAGTTACTTTCAAGCAAGCTTTAATTAGTGTTTTCAAGCTTTCATTTTAATTCAAGCATTAGCACAGAACAAAACTCAAACTCAACCAAATGACTATTGATTTCGTAGAGTAGATTAGCATAATTAAGATTAACAAGAGATTAAGTAAAAACACCGATCGCTGATAACATATATCCTCGAGAGACACGACTTGAAAACAACTCACCGCTCTACAATCGACTCCATACTATTGCGGAGACGATTTCTAAAACTAGAGTGTTGAGAAATCTTCGATCAAATTTTGGCACCGTTGCCGGGGATAGATTAAGGCTAATGATGTTCTTATTTACTTCTCTTGTTATCTTAGTTAGTAGTTAAATTAGACTGTTTTGTTTTACATTCGATACCCGTAATCCTTTGTTGAGTGTTGTGCATGCTAAGTAGGCGATCGCTCGGACGAGAGCGAACGATGACCAACTCATTCGAGAATCCGATGCCGCCCGCCCACACACACGATGATCAAAGGATGCCTCCTCCACGAGTATCTTCTGGGCTCGCATCATCACCTCACGGTCCGCTAGATTGATCCGACTGGAGATGGCAAACTACCGAGCAAATTTGCCATATGATGACCCTTATATCCAAACTCCCAATTATCCAGATCCGTATACCACTCTTCAAAGCTATCGGGTCCCCTTGATTTATGATGACCCTTATGCTTTGAGCGGTCAAGAATGGGACCACTCTTTCGATTATTCCGGCCCAAGCCCTTCATATTCTCCACCGGTTTTAAAGTCCTATAACCCGAGCATGGATCCGTATGCACCAACTCATGATTCTTATGATCCGGGTTTTGACGATTCATATGCTCCACTCGCCCCTCCTTCTTCTTACCCGAGCTTTGACTCGTATGCTCCACCAATCTATGATTCTTATTCTTCGAGCTACAGCTTTTACAAGCTACCCACCTCAAATTCGTATCCTTTGAGCAATGATACTTACACTACATTTTCTCAAGATTTGTCTATGTCCCAACCCTCGAACTTAGAGTCTCTTTTAGCCGAGCTCGTGGATGCGGTTCGACAAATGGAGGATCGCCTTGCTCGCATGGAGACTTAAATAGAGCAAGTTTCCAATGATGTGTATGAGCTAAAACAACCTTGTGCTGACGAGATGCCCATCTTTGATGTGGTGGATCCCACTTATGTTCATGGCAATTAAAGCTTTGACAATCTTGTGAAAGAAGGGTGTAAGGAGGTGGAATTAGTGGGTGAGGAGAAAGGGTCGGAAGTCGGCGATACCCCTCTCACGCTTCTTGAAAATGTTGTATAGGGATGTGTGGGGGAGTCACATTTGGGGATCCCAACGACACTTGGAGTGTTGAGCCTACTTGCTCCTTGTGAGGATGATGAAGTTGCGCCGGTTTTGGAGGATGTGGAGATAAACGTGCAACCCTTGCACATTTCCTTTTTTCTTTTTCTTTTAGTTTTTGTTTGTCAAAGAGAGTTGTAAATAATTGGGGATAGTAGGGAGTCGATTAATGGTTCGAGCGTGGATAGACCTTAGCCGGGGCAAGGACGAGTGGACCGACTTGGAGGGTTACCTAGTACTTTTAGGTTCCGGGAGTTGATCTAAATTTTCCTTGTCAACGCATCTTTGTCGTCATTTTTGATCAAGCTAATGAGCATTGTAGCATACGGCGTCTCGAATTAGATTTTTGTACATTAGTTTAGGATCATCCGGGGATAGTTTCGTAATTTTAGATTTAGTTTACTTGAGGACAAGCAATCATTCTAAGTGTGGGGTGGTTGATTTGCACATTTTTGTACGTGTTTTTGTTATCTTTTTGTGTCGTGTTTGCATGTGTTTTGCTTGTATTTACGGGTATTACGAGTCGATTTGGCCTATTTTATTAGTTTTAGATTTTTGTAGTATTTGCGCGGTTTTTATTATATTTTCGTAGTTTCTCACTCGTTTTCATATTTTTTGTCGTAGAATGATCAAGCGGGACCCGCGCACGTTTGGGGCATTCCATTGACTCGCTATGGAACAGAAAAGTGAAGACAAGCAAGGGATCATAGTGCGAACAAGGAACGACAACCAGCGGACGACTGGAGTGGAAAACGAGAAAATCGAGCCGGGAGCAGCCATGCCAGTCGATCGACTGGCATGCAGTCGATCGACTGACCCATCACAAATCGACTGCTTGGCAGAAAGTCTGACCGTTTGAGGATGAAGCAGTCGATCGACAGTTTCCAATCGATTAACAAAGAACAAATAAAAACAAAAAATAAGAAAGATGTCGAAGCGAGCGAACTCTTTCCTTAAGATTCTTATTGCCCCGTACTACGTGATCATGATTTGATAGCAATGAATCTCCTAAGATACAATGACGAACGGATCTGGAAGGAGCAGACGATCCAGTCAACCTGGCGAACGTGAACTGCGCAGACAACTGAGGAAAACCCTAGTGCAAGACTATATGTTGCGTGAGGCAGGAAATGAATATATGAGATTCTTATGTTGATGATTTTTGGATGATTGCATTACACTGCAGAAGGGGGGGTATTTATAATTGAGAGATGACCTTTAATTAGGGGAAAAAATCACAGGAATTAGGATTTCTAATACAAGTCAGACTCCTAATCTTTCTCTGCAAGAAAGACTGAAAGATTCTGGAACTGGTCCAAAATTTAAGCCCAAGCCCAACTAGAACTATACGAACCACAAACCACGTGGCGTGAAAAATGCAAAATAGCCAAGCCGTGCAGTGCCGGTCGTTCGGCCGGGCTGGCGGGTGGTGGCGCACGTGTGGGGATTCCCAGCCCCACTCAACTTGTAACTAATGCCCATTTCACTTCATTTAATAAAGTCATCTAGAAACGAGACTCCTTTCAATGTGGGACTTTCCATATACCAAATAAAAATCCCACTACCTTTTCAACTTCCAAATTCACTTATTAAATGTCCAACTTTGAAAATTGATTACTCACTCATCTCAACATGAATTTGTGAAAGTGAATATACAACGTTCATCTACTCGCAAAGTAGATTAAGAATATGAAGCTCGTTTTCGAAAATAACGAACTTACCATATTTGGAATATTGGACAAAAATTACCAAAAATAACTTTCCAAATGTCCAAATCCCGAACATGAAGTTATTCTAAATTTAGTTTCATATTAATGGCAAATGATTTTTTTTTATTTTTTTGCTTGGAATTGAATTATGAACTCAACAAACCAACCTAAAACATCTTTAGATTATTTGTTCAACAAAAGAAAAATGCAAAATGGAAAGGACTATTGAACTGTACTACAATTATAATTCTTACAAATGATAAAAATAAATAAAATGAAAATTGGAGAACCGAAATAGACAATATTAATAAAAAAAAAATTAAGTTGAGAAAAATCTCTTTCCGTAAGATAAACACATGCCGTGTAGTGTTAACGGAACTGACGGTAATGTAACCAAACATACAACAACTTAATGTCTTTGAAATTGTAGTACAATAGACTCCAAAGCTTTAATGAACTTGAAAAGTATTAATACTGAGTACAAAATGCACAGTGAAGTTGATTCAACCACTATCTCAATCATCACTGCTCTAAGACTTTTCAAATAAATATACCACGTTTATCTACTCAACACATAAATAAAATTATCGATTAAGTCCTTTCGCGAGGGGGTCAACATATAGTCAATGGATATTATTCCATTTTCGTCTGACAAGTTTCTCAAATCTCGATTAAGCCGTTTCATGAGAAGGTCAACAATATTATGTGACTTAACATAGTCAATGGATATTACTTCATTCGAGAGCAATTGTCTAACGGTATTATGTTTTTGATGACTATGCCGAGATTTTCTGTTATACATACAATTTTGTGCCCTTCAAATAGCTGTTTGCCTATCACAATATATAAACACATGTGACAAACTTAATCTAATATAGAATATCTTACAAGAGGATACTAAATCATTCTTTTTCACCAGCTTTATCTAAAATTATAAACTCAGATTCCATAACGGTGGATCGAGATACAAAACTTTATTTCGTAGACCACCATATACAAATTTATTTGGATTGGTTTTATTTGTTGGAGCAGATAAACAAAAGCTCGGCCATTGAAGCCTGGTTGTAGGAACATTAGGATTACGGTTTTGGGAATACTGCTGCAATATGATCGACTTTTTATTTATTTTTTCAATATTAATTGGTTAGAAACTTATGAGTGAAACGACATATGAAGTTATTCTAAATTTAGCTTCATATAAATGGCAAATGATTTTTCTTTTTGCTTGGAATTGAATTATGAACTCAACAAAACCAACCTTGAACATCATTAGATTATTTGTTCAACAATAACAAGGTCTCCACTAAATCAACCAAACTGAAGCACAAGGTTTAGCATCAAAGATTGCATTACTCATCTTATCTATACTTTGATTAAAAATGCACATCACTGATAAGATTTGTAGTTTTGTACATTTGAAACACACACACCAAACTTCTAAGGTTCCTGATAGACTTGAAAGCAAACGAAGTAAAATTTCTACGAGTTATACTCCAGGTAGACTTGAAACAGTTCCTGATTATATAATAATATTTTATTACACTTGAACTTAGATTTTTAATAAATAAAATTGACTAATGCAAAATTACAGTAATTTAATCACTGTCATTGCAAAAATACTTAATTCATATTCAGGGGTTAGTTTGTCAAAAAAAAAAAAAATAAAAAATTAATTCATATGGCTCAATAAAGTGATTTCACGCCACGTTAGGTCAATCCAGACTTGAATTCAGAGCATATCTCGAATTATTATCATCCGAATATAAGGGTGGAATTATGACGATCATTCTTTTTCTTTTTTCTTCTTCTTCTTCTTATTTTTTTTTTTTTACTTTTACTCTTTTAAGGAACATAATAATGTGCTTCAAGAAAGACACAATATTCTATCCCTCATCGTATATATATATATATACACACACATGGTGCAATTGAAATTTCCATTTCATAGGAGCAAGATTTTGGGGCACGGCACAAAATATAAAAAGGAACGTAAGAGGAAAATATTGCTTTAATCGCGATCCCAAGTTTGTCTAGGAATTTATTGGTTATAATTATAGTTTAGCTTTTCTTTTATTAATTATAATGCGTATTGTCTCATGTGATAGTTCACTTTCTATTACATATTAATGGTTACGTAAGATCTTCAGATCTCTTTATACTTCCGAGTACAGTGCCACGTCATCATCATATCCTGCAGACCGAATCAAGAAAAAAAAAGAAATATTAAAATGTGTATATAAGACATGAAAATTATATATGCATAATTAATTGAAGAAATTAATGAGAGGTGTATATATGTATATATATATATATATCATATTACTGGATGTATTCGATGTTGATTTTTCCCCCTTGACTTTTTGAGATAGCGCTAAAAGCATCATTTGACAAGACAATGGTGGAAGGGCATGGCCTTTTTGAGCAGAAATCCACCACCCTAACGTCGATCGTACCATCTTTGCAGGGCTTATTGTGTCCACTTAGGCATTTCAGCCTGTAACGCCGCCCGCACGCCGCCCCGTTGTCCCATAGCCCCTCGCTAACCGCCACAAACAAATTCCCCGATGGGAATTGATCTGGTTGATTGCCTTTGCACTTCGTGGCTGCACCGATTACTCGGAAACCAACAAAATATTACTCTCTCCGTCCCACAAAAATAATCCACTATTCCATTTTCGTCCGTCACACAAATATAATCCAGTTACCATATTTAACATATCATTAATTTGTTATTCCACACATAATAAATTGAAAATTGATGATTACAATGCAAAATCTTACTATTTAAATAACAAATATACTAATTTCAACACTGATTTATATGAGTATTAATTGAAATTAATAAATTCAAGAAGGGTACAATTGAAAAACACTAACTAAATTAATGATTTAACTATATAAACTACAAATTTCTTAATATGTGTGAAACCAACCGTAAGACCATCAAATTGGGACGGATGGAGTATTAAATTAATTTGGGACGAAAAAAAGATAATTGTGGTATTATTTTTTTTTTAAATTATTGATTTTTAAGAAGCTGTATTTTAATTTACGTTTAAAAAAAATTGTGCCCTATTTCATTATGTCTAATGTAGTTATTTACTGGATCCATGCATCGATCCATACGTACTTTGGCTTTAAGAAATGGTGATTTTCTTTGCACATATTTTGCATTTAGCAATTTCAGCTTTTTCTTATATAAATATGCATATACACAATAGTAATAATTATTATCAGTATAATAGTAACAAATAGTAATAATAATAATAAAGAAAAAAATGATCTTGTAGCAAATTATCAATTACTTACGCGTGTAAGGAGGATCATAGGACGTTGCTGTGCCAATATCTCCGAGAACTAATGGAATAAGTTGGACACACAGAAATATTGCCTTCACAAAGTTATCCATGAATACYTATAGAAATATTAATGCAGCTCCAGAATATAAATTTGTACTACAAACCAGTCTCTCCAATATGTGTGTGTATATATAAGACTTGGTCACAAATGAATTTACCCTTATATAGAAATGGAAAGTATGAAATGTGATATAATTTATAATCTTGTTATATGATGATGACATGAGCCGTTGAGTCATGGTTAGAATGAAAAGTATGAAATGGGAATTATGTTTTATGATCTAACTATATATGATGACTCACGCCAGTACGTCATATGGATGTTAGAGCAATTTAGCATATATAATAATCAAGAAGTGTGGATAAAGTTGTGAACTTGTGATAATCCATCATGCTTACAAATTTAAGTCAAAAATCCAAACGTGATATTCGTACAGGTCCTTTATCATGTAATGTAACCCAAATTGCCTAAAACTCGTATCACCTCAGATAAATTGGGTTCACATTAAAGGGACAAAATTAAACTATGCAATCATTTTGCTTCGAACAATGAGTTACCAATGTAAACAACACAATAATATATAATATAGAAAAAAAATAAAAAATTTTTTTGTTAAAATTATAATGAAAAAATCACATTACACAACAAGTAAACAATCTAAAATAATAATTAAATAAAAATTTATAAAAACTATTCTCGTTGAATTTTTATATTTTGCAATAGACTTACAAACGTATAATTATTAACATTTAAAAATGAATCATTCTTTAGATACGTAACCAAATAATGGTTCAAAATATAATAAATCAACAA
Source organism: Phtheirospermum japonicum (assembly GCA_014905375.1). Lineage (NCBI taxonomy): Eukaryota > Viridiplantae > Streptophyta > Magnoliopsida > Lamiales > Orobanchaceae > Phtheirospermum > Phtheirospermum japonicum. The sequence continues at coordinate 231,458 of BMAC01000406.1, forward strand.
TTGAAAATTTACATGGATAGAACTCAATAAAGCGAATTAATTTTGTTATGTAAATGAAATTAAAAAAAATTATTGGCGGGAATAAAAGTAAGACATACAAATTAGTAATCTTTACTTATCTCACAAAATCGATTTTCAAGTTCTCAAAATTGTAAATCAATATCTTTTAAAAGATTTGAACTCGAAAATGATGAAAAATCTTCAATTGTAGCTTGCCACCACAAAATTCCTGTCTTCGTGGGACAACTAAACCACATCATTTGAAGATAAAATAAAATAATCTCTCCACAAATCAAGTTAAGTCACAACCATTTGAATAATTCAAAACCCATAGTTATTTCAATTTACACCGACTAACAGAACCCCCAACAAAACTCTTAGAAAAATTGGGACACAGTTATTTAATACAAAAGAGAGTTCAAATTTTCTACTTCAGTCAAATGCTTCATTGTAAACTATTTTATACATAACTTTAAATTTTCTAATTCTAAGAAATTTAGATTAGATTTTTAAAATTTAAAGGATTATTTTTCTTCGTTATTTTTTATTTTCAATAGTCTTGTTTGTTTTCTTTACTAGTCATAATTTTTTTCTTTTTCTAATTATTTGGATTTAGGCAAATACCACAACATAACTCGGATAATTGAGAATTACCTTTCTCTTTTTTGGGCTAACTGCCCATTCAATTTGGATAAGACCACATTCCACAAAATGTGTTTGGTAGGACACTTTAATAGGATTGTTGTATTTTTTTATATTTTGAAATTTCTAATACATAATTAATTAAAAAAATTAAAATTTTTGGTGGGACCTGTGCCACCCAGGCCCCAATATAAATCCGCCTCTGTCTGCAGGTTTACAAGACAAACAATTTTCAACTATTTAGTTTTTCTTTAGTTTAATGTGTGCTATCAATTTTTTTACAAATTTAAAAGTTTAAAGATCAATCTCCGTTGAGACCTATACAGAATTGAACAATATTTTCGATTTAATATATATTATTTTAATTATATAACTCCAAACATACCATTAGTTATTTAATTAGAATAAAAAAAAAACATAAAAATAAATTTGACCTGCCGCATGCCCTGCTACCACTGCCGCCGGCAGGCTAGAACATTTTTCGACTACCGAAAAAAAGAAATTTCAAAATTTTATTTTATTTTTATAAAATTGTCCGGCAGTTTGCCGCCTCCGCCGTTTGGCAGCATGACACCTCTCTACCGTTGTTGTTCGACAGCCTACCGTAACCTCGTAGGCCAAAATATTTTGCAATCACGGGAAAAAATATTCAAAACCTTTTTTTAAATTGGTAATAAGTGGTGCCCGACATTCTGCCACCGCCTTCTCTGACCAGAAAATCTTCTTCCTACTAGAAAAAAAATCATGCATTTAATAAAATAAATAAAAAATTGGGAATAAAGGGTGCTCAACTAATGGAATTTGACCTATTTAATTATTTATGGTATTTTTAATTAATATTAATATTAATATTAATATGATTGTATAATATGTAGTTAATGATATCTTAATAATTAAAATAAATCTAACCCATTCTTTTTAATTAATTTATAATTATTAATATTAATGTGATAGTATATTATGTAGATAATATAAAGTTTAATAATCAAAATAAATCTAAAAAAAAAAAATATATATATATAAATCTAACCCTTCAAGTTGGCCTGATTTGACATATAGTCCTTTTTTTTGGTCTGTTTTCAATTTCATTTTTTTTTAAATTGTTGTAATTTCGTCCGATTGTCGCCGGACGAACTCAATTGCACCGGAATTTACTGATTAGGCGCCGATTATTGCTGACTTGTCTTTAGTTTGGGGGATTTTCGTCCGTGTGGAAATGAATTATAAAAAAATCATAAGATACATTGCTGGTACAACTGACTTAGGTGTTTGGTATTCTAAAGAAACTGGTACTGAACTTGTGGGTTATACTGATTCGGACTGGGCTGAGATGTAGTGGATAGAAAGAGTACTACAGGGGGCTATTTTTTCTTGGGTAATAATCTAATCTCATGGTATAGCAAAAAACAGAATTGTATTTCTCTTTCTACAGCTGAAGTCGAGTATATTGCAGCTGGAAGTGCTTGTACACAATTATTGTGGATGAACCAAATGATAGAATACTACGGTCTGCACAGTAGAATCTTGACTGTGCTTTGTGACAATTCTAGTGCCATTGACATCTCGAAAAATCCAGTCCAGCATTCTCGAATCAAACACATTGACATAAGGTATCACTTTATTCGAGACTTGGTTGAGAGAAGATAGTTAGCCTTGAGCATATAGAAACAGACAATCAGCTTACTGACATCTTCACAAAGGTATTAAATTTAGAGACCTTCTCTCGTTTGAGAAGAGATCTCGGTATGTGCATTGTCTGAGCTAATATTGATTTTGATGTTGTGACACCCTAAACTAACATCAGTCACAACATCTGTATAATTTTGCATGCATTTTTATTTTCTTTTCATACATAATCTAAATGCATTGAGTCTGGTTGAAAGTGAAATAAGGTCTTGTGTTGTAATAAAAGTGATGACAAAAAGACTAACCTTTTCAATCAGGTGATTGTGTAACTTGCCCGCAGAAACTGGTTTTCTCTAGGTCAAAAAACAAAAGGTGTTAACGGCAATTACTGAAGATAAGATATTTCAAATCCCTAAAAGGATGAAGAAAATCTGGATACAAATTGATCTAATTTTTAAATTTCACCTCCTTGAGTGATTTTGATATAGTCGTTAACTTGGGTTAAGGGGTATGTTTCCATTTACTTCACCTGAAGCAATGTTGGTTATAATGTCATCAGTCATGAAAAGTAACACGGATCAAGTTACTTAAACCATAATGTGAATATTTTTCTTACCTTTTTAGGTCATCTTTTTAGGCATCTTTTAGGTCATATTTTTTTTGCCTTCTTACTGTGCGTACTGTTGCTTGTGTTTGTGTCTTTCTTGAAATCTCTTAATTGTGTTTTGAATCTAGATAGCCAAGTATTTCAGTGGAGTTGTAATCGGACGGCTGGACAGGTAATAACGAGTTTAATTTGGAGAGTGACAATTCATATTGCACAAGACTAACTCTACTGTGCTGATGGTTGAATTAATTCAGCTCTCTATTTTAGTTGATTTTGTAGTAGAGTTGTGAAGTTTTAATTTCAAAAATTAATGAGATAATGGTTGAAGTGGTTGGGATCATGTATCCTACATTAAGGGGGAGTGGTATTGTTTTAGAAAGGAAAGAAAATCGTTTTTAGGCCTCAAATCCGCTGGAAGGTAAATTAGAGTTATTTCCTTTTATTCTTTTTACTTTTCTTTCTCCTTGGCAACAATCACTTTTTGGAAAGCTTAAATACTTGATTTTCTTACCGTTTGCCAACTTCTCCATAAACCATCCGAAATTAAACTCTCAAGCTCTCAACTTCTCCATCTGTTTCGTTTTTGCTGCTGCTTTTTGTGTTTTTGTGAAATTCTCAGGATGTCGAACCCGTCTTCTTCATCAACTGTTCCTGAGCTACCGGCAGGCGTGCGCCGCTCCGGCGAACAGGTTCCTGCACCTTATCCAAAAATTGGTGGCCTGGACATTCGCGCCGAAGTAGGTGGTGGTTCTTCTTCCAACCCACCACTAATTCTAACATCGCCGACCCCCTCGCCGCCGCGCACATCTCAAGATGTTGTGCCGGCTCCTGCACCGCTTGATGTCTTTCTTGAAGCACAGGTGTTTCCAGGGCAGTCCGGAAACGAGACTGATGTTGACAATCCCCCTGATTTATCATTTGTCGCCGACACTTTTGGACTAGTTGGGAACCCTACCCTGAAGAGATCCAGGAGGTTGCACAATATACCTCCCGGAGTAGTGCCACCTGCCATTTCAAAGAGCCAAGCAGGACCGAGATGTAATGTGCCGATTGAGCACATGAACCTTGCTGAGGATGTCACCGTGATGACAGACCTTGATGATGATGATGACTATGTTCCTGCCGCTCCGGTCGTGGCGCCAGTGCCTCCTTATACTTCAGCTCTGAGTCTGACGAAGAAGTCTCCTCGCCGGAAGCAGACTGTGAAGTTGCCCGACAAGAAAAATCCTCCGGCGCCATTCAAGTCCATCAAGGTTTCCCCAGGCCTAACTGAGACAGAGTATTCGTCTCCTCCTTATACTATTTTGGATTTTTTCTCTGGGGAAGTGACGAGTTTATCCAGACCAGTTGCTGATGATCCTCCTCCGTCTCCTGTCCGTGAGACACAACCCGAGCTTGATCGTGATCTATTTGAGTACTTCCCTGATTCCTCCTTTGATGTGCCTCTTCGTGATATCCTGTCTGCTTACAAAGAAGAGAAGAATAAAACCAAGGGAGCGCAGGAGGGCAATGTTGGTTCCCCCATAGCAACATCACCTCGGGAGATAATGGCGACGCTGATAAGGATGAGTCTGAAGATAATGCTGCTGCTTTGAGGCTTTGACGAGTCTTGCTCGAGAGAACCGAAGGAAGAAGATCCATTCTCGAAACAAGGCCTTGAAGAAAATGAAGAAGCTGTTGAAGAAGAGAAATGATTGGGGTGAAGGAACTTCGACATCCTCCGTCGTTCGAAGAGCGTGCGGAGTCAATAAGTTCCTTTTTTTTTTTGATAAGTGGTTGAATGAACAATGTTGGTTTTTGATGTTGGGTTGGTGTTTTGTTAATATTGGTTATTTTATTTAGGAGGAGTCTTAGTTTTTTTAGTTTGATCTTATTTTGCGTCGTAGTATTTTGTCCAAAAAGGCAAAATGGGAAGATTGTTGGGAATTTATTATTGGCAATAATTCCTATTTTAGTTGTTTGCCTTTCTTGGGCACAAAATAAATTAGGACTCTAGATTTTGTTTCCAGTTTATGTATAGGACTTTATTTAGTTTCCTAAATTGAGTTTAAAATTTGTTTACTTGTTTACCAAATTTAGGATTTTAGAATTGTCTATTTAAGACAAGAGAATACTAAGACTTGGACACACTTCAAGAGACGCACGGTTTTGAGATGAGACAAGAAGCAAAACGCGACACACGGCAAGAAAGAACACCAGCGACTACTTGGAGCCACTGTCCGAGATCAAGAAGCTATTCGAAATTGCGTGACCAACGAAGAAGATATTTTTATTAAGGCGACAAGTATTTAGTATCATGTGTTTGATACCTTAGTTTTCATATATTATTTCTTATCTTTTTGTATTGATCGTGAACAAGAAAATATAGTTTTCGGGTTTATACACCCAAATTCACAAGTACTTACTTGTGAACTGAAATTATATTGCTGTGTTTTTGAGTTATAATTTCCGCAACATATTTTTAGTTAAACTCTTGTTGATGTTGGTTTCAATGTTGGTTAACATTGAAAACAACATCATATACTGATACTTATTTTTAAAATTATAGATTTTCAAATTTTACAAAAAGGCTCATTACATCCTCACAAGCTTTGAAAATAGGTTGGAAACAACTGAACTAGCCGGTCAAGATTCTTCATTTTCTGCAAATCTAATAACTCAAGGAATTATAATTTATAATCTTACTATATTATGAGCCGGTGAGTCATGGTTGAAATGAAAAGTATGAATTATATATATGATGACTCACGCCAGTACGTCATATGGATGTTAGAGCAATTTAGCATATAATAATAATCAACAAGTAAAGACGCAGTTGGTGAACTTATCATCATCCATCATGCTTACAAACTTAAGTCAAAAATTCAAACGTGATATTCGTACAGGTCCTTTATCATGTACTGTAACCCTGCCCAAAACTCGTATCACCTCAGATAAATTGGGTTCATTTTGCTTCTTGTTACGGTTAGATATATCTGTACAGGTATACTGTATAGGCAAACAATTTTTAACTATTAAGTTTTTGTTAAGTTTAATGCGTGCTATCAATTTTTGTACAAATTTAAAAGTTTTAAGATCAATCTCCGTAGATCTATAAAGAATTGAACAATATTTTCAATTTAATATATATTATTTTAATTATATAACTCCAAATATACCCTTACTTATTTAATTAGAATATTTAAAAAAACAAATATAAAAATAAAGTTGACCTGCCTCGCCGGCCGGCCAGAACATTTTTCGACTACCGATTTTTTTTTCTTTCAATTTTTTATTTTATTTTTATAAAATTGTCCGACATTCTGCCGCCTCCGCCGTCTGGTAACATGACACCTCGCTACCGTTGTTGTCCGACAGCCTACCATAACCCACTTGAGATTTGATCCATTTTGCGACTTTGCTCCGGCGGTTCTCAACTTTTGAAATATTATAAATAGTCCAACTTTTGTTTGGGTAATTATAATATTTAGAAAGTTTGGGGATGCACTGTACAATGTAAGAAAATAAGTTGGACTTATTTGTAAAAGTCAAAAAAGTTGATGATGTCATTGTAAGATATTTGATGAAGCCTTCAAATTCCGTTACTTCAGTTAACATTTGGGTTAATAATGGATGATGAAAGCAAACCTCGAGGGGCTTTGTGTAATTTTGAAACTTTTTTTTTTGTCACATGAAACACAAATTCCAAGTATGAAGCTTTTCTCTCTATTTTGCTTGGTACATTACTCATTACATGAAACACAAATTCAAAGTATGAAAATTTTCTCTCTGTGATGATTAATGATTAATAATCTCATTTTTTGATTGATTATTGAGTAGTGTTTGTTAGCAAGAACATCTATGTAATGTTATGCTTTTTTTTTAAATAAGTTGCGGCGCTTTTATTAAAAAGAAGAAAATTGTGAGTACATAGAAAACAATGAAAAGAAAACGAAAACAAAAAAAACTAGTGATTCATAAGAAATCCTCACTTAAGAGAACTCTTTGAAACTTTGCGTACAAAAGTAGAAACTTCGTCTTCAACCATATCCGCCCAAGATTGTTCAGAAACAATATCCATAAGGTGTAGAGTAGGAGAGGATTTTGGATCGTTGATAATGAAAGGAGTAGAAGACTCCTGTTGTAATTCTTTGATTATATCAATTAATTCCCGATCGTGCAATGTTGGCTGGCAAAATCCGACTCGTCCACTGTAATACCTTCGTCATGTGCAAGACACTAGTGGAAAAAAGTTGATTAGTGGCGCTTCAAAGAGGAACCGCTGCCAAAAGTGAAAAGGCAGCGCTTATTAGCAAAGAACCGCTGCTTATGAAAATAAAAAAATTAAAAATTTTATCCGGGTGCGGTTCTATATTATAACCGCCACCAATAATGAAATCGGGTAGCGCATATTTCAATTAAGCGCTGCCAATAATAAAAGGCTCGTCATTCATAGAAACGCCAGCCACGCTTTCTACAACAACCGTCGCTTATAATTTTCCCAAAATTCAACCTTCAAAATCTTCCCCAGATCCGAAACCCCACCATTTTCAGCCGAACCCTAAGAGAAAAAAGATAAACCCATCAAAATCAAAGAATCAAAATACAAAGATGTGGTGCGCGATTGTTTTATGCCCTAAAACATTGAAGCCGAAGTACCTCTACTGAAGGGATCAAACGGGGAGAGGATATGGCGACTTACGTGGTGGGGGACGGTTTCGAAGGAGCTGAATCGAGTCAATTTTATTAAGCTGCCGATGATAGTGGTGACGATATCGCAGTACCATTTGCGTGTATCACCGATGTTTATGTTGGGACATTTGGGTGAACCTTCTCTCTCTAATGCTTCAATCGCCACCTCTTTCTGCAATGTCACGGGATACGGTCTACTGGTATTAATCTCCTCTCTCTCAATTAAAGGTTTTATGGCTATGTATATATTTGAAGCACCTTGTTTTAGCACTGTTCTTAAATAATTATTGCGTGGATGGTAACAAGTTTCATCAATAACAGAGCTTTGCTTTCTTGCTTACTATGTTTTAATTTATCTGGAAATGTTTATAATATGTTAAAAACTTCTAATTTTAGAGAAAGTGATTTATTGTTTCAAGGTAGTCTTGGCATGAAATTTGTGCTACTTAATGTCGTTTTATTGATTTCCAAATAAATACTCATGTTAAATATTTGTGCTGGATGTGGACCGGAGAGAGACAATCGACGAAAATGAGGATTAAATATTTAGAAGATGCTTTGAACCAAGATATCTAATTTTTTAACACAGAGGTTCGAACATCTGATATGGTTTTTGCTATCAACACTGATGCAGTGATGGTCCAAGATGCCATTAGTGAAAAGGTAAAGAGGCACAAAGAAAATTAAAAAATTGAGGTATTTTTGATTTTTTTCTTTAAGTTTCTGATTTGGGCTTCTTCTTCTTCTTCTTCTTCTTTTTTTTTTAATTTGCAGTTGGGAAATTTCTTGCACTATATGGCAACATGTGTTTCTGGATTTGTGGTGGGTTTTAGTGCAGTGTGGCAATTGGCTTTAGTCACACTTGCAGTGGTTCGACAACTGTCACGGCAATATTGATCAACTGTCAGAAACTCGTGGTCGTAAACGTCGGGGATTCACGTGTGGTTATCTGCAAGAATGGTGTGGCCAAGCAATTGTTGATTGATCACAAGCCCGAAAAGGAAAGAGAGACTATAGCCCGAAAAGAAATTTTCATATTCGTTTTACGGATGGGTATGAGCGGCGCTGCCATTGCTCATGTACTTTCGCAGTAAGTCAGAAATATTACTAATTCTTGATTCTAACTAACTGCTGATTATTTTATAATCATAATGTGTAATATATATTTTTCCAGGTACTTAATCTGTCTGATTCTTTTGGTCAAATTAACGAAACAAGTTGATCTTTTACCTCCAAGTGTCAAAGAATTGCAGTTCAGCAAATTTCTCAAGAACGGCGAGTTATTATTATTTTTATTTTTTAAAAGTTTCATGGGTGTGATACTCATTATAAATTTGTACAAAATAAATATTGGCTGATATATATATCCAATTTATTGCAGGTTTCCTTTTACTAGCAAGAGTTATAGATGCGACTATTTGTGTGACTTTAGCGGCCTCAATGACTGCAAGGCTCGGCCCCACCCCAATGGCCGCATTTCGGATATGCACACGGGCAAGGTACACATTTTGTTTTTCAAAAATTCTTCAGTACAACTATTTTTATATCTGCATATACACTGTATATGCTTTGTTGCATATCTGTTCGCGTGTCTATGTTCAATTATTGTATTCTTTCCGGTTGTATGTTTTCGAGTCAGCAGTTTATTTTTCAATACAGGATTGCTTCGATTATTTTAGGGATTATGACAGAATTAATGGTCAGTGGAATTTTCATTTAATTAATTTTGACAATTCTGATGACTTCAGAAAGTTTAGTTGAAATAGTTTTGATTATACGAAATCCTAAGAGCTGAGAATCTGGCTTTCTTCATTTCCTGCTTTGAATTGTATTACAGATCCAAAACTGATCGAATTTCTGATGATGCGCCGATATTGAGAGGTTTGGAAGAGTTGTACCTTTTGTATATGCTGCGCAATTCACTTTATATATTTATTACATGTTGAAGTCCTAGCCTTCGCATAGTAACCTTTAGGGTTATTAGCATTTATTCGCTTTGGCGTTAGTACCTTAGTGCAATGAATCCTCACCTCCGGGGAAATCTTATTCATGTAATGAGACAGCTCCCGAAATGTGATATAATCTCTTATCTTTGATAAAGACTTAAATTTACCATATTCAAATAATCTCCAGCTTTTTTGGTAAGCTTAGGTGTTTTGGCGGATAGTTGGGACTTCTTTTGTAAATAACTCACTATCGTTCAAATCTCCAACGAGCCCTAGGTTTACTTTATTTCTGGATGAGCACGAGGTGTTAATTATTCTTGCCATATTTTGAAACCATTTTGTAGTTATGGCTGTGCTCTTTAATATATTATTAAATTTCATGTTTAAGAGTTCAATATAGATATTCTTCACTTGTCCCTTTTTTTTACGAGTAAATCCTTAATTTTAGGTGTATTCACTGGATTGGACTCCATAAAAGAATCGAATTGTCAGTACATCTCAAGATGGCAGATTAATTGTATGGAACGCACTCACGAGCCAAAAAGTCCTTTTTACGATATCTAAAATGATATTTGCATTTTAAAATTTTCCGCTCCAGTTTGGCAGATCGAGTAACTCATTTCAAGGAGAATCACAAGTTCCTAAAAGACCATCAAACAGGACTTCGCCAATTTATTACCGAAATCAAGACCAATATTCTCTCAAGTACCAAATCTTTTTTAAAAAATAGTAATTTGTTTTGTCCATAACATCATATTAACATATTATTTCTGATTTTTTTTTACAGATATGTTTACAACTAGCATAGAATAGTCGAGTACTGGGGTGGGGTCGACCCCTGGGTTGCCAAAAAAGCTAAGTATAGACCGAAGATAGTTAACGTCGTTCCGTCACCTAGGGTTGAGTCGATAGGTGTTTATTTAGTTCTGAAGAGCATTATGACGAATAAAGTTGGCCTTATGGACCCCGATCAAATCTACAACTTCTACAATGATCTGCACTTGTACCTTGCATCTGCCAGCGTCGATGGGGTTAAATTAGATAATCAAAGCATACTTGAAGCTAGCTACACAACCTATAAACTCATTGGCATTTGTTTTTGATGGTGTTAATTTTGGAGCATCTGACTTTGCATATTCTGCATTTTCCATGGTAATTAACTTGGCAATCCACCTTTTTAAATATTTGCGATGTGTATAAATTGGCATTTGGTTATAAAAGCCTGAAGGAGCATCTTAGCTCGGAATCGGATGTTACGGTTGATGTTGTCGACAATGATACCGAGTTTATGATATTGGCCTGTGACAGCATTTGGAAGGTCAGTGTTTTGATTTTTATTTTTTTTTAAATAATTTTGAAATGTGTTTTGATTGAATTGATGGATGTGATATCTATCAGGTTAGGTCGAATCAAGAGGCGGTTGATTGCATCAGGCAGATCAAGGACGCGAAAAAAAGTGGCTAAACGTCTTAACGAGGAGGCGCTTATCATTTTTGTTAAGTTTATTGTTTTAGTGGCATTATCTGAATTTTATGTTTTCATTAAAAGTATTAAGTAAGTCCAGTCATAGATATCTCGGACCTTTGTATATTTCGATTCGAGAAAAATTTCTTTATCGAAGCATGCTACACAAATACTGTATTTGAACTATGCAGAAATCTCATATTTACTCGTGTTGTCTTTAAAGTTCCATATGAAAAATTTATGTCAATTTCTTTAAATGTGTCTGCCAATACTCTTACAAAAATGTAATTGAGTATAGGGTGGAGGTTGGTGCAATTCTATATCATCTTGTGCTGCTCGTAAAAGAACAAAACTAGGTTCATCAACACGCATGGAGCGTGAAGTTCCGATCGTTTTGGCTGCCTTCAGATTTTTTCAATTGGAACAAGGTAAAAATACGTTATTGTGATGGATTCTCATTTTCCAGTCACCCTGATAGTGAGCTTAAAGTAAGCCATCATTAATAATTGTCAGAATGTTTGTGCAATTCACTACCATGCCTAATAATTAGTGTTAATACATTTCCATTCACCTATTCCCCAGAATGGAGCAAAGATGTTCTTCAGAGGCAGATGTCTGTGTATAAATACATATTAATCTTGCTTGTATAAAATTTTATATTTTCGCTTGATGTCTGACTAAGTTAATTTCTGCATCATCTCAAGGGTATGAATAAACATCCTGATGTTAATTATTACCTTATTTTGTAGGTTAATCGTCTCTCCTCTCGCTTTACAGTCAGATCAAAGTGTAAAGATTATTCTGATCTTATGTTGAATGAGTGGCTTAACATGTTCTTACAAGAGTTTGTATTGGTAGATCCCACTTTCACGTTGATTTGATGTTGGCTTAATTGTGTTTTTTTTTTATTTATATTTTTCTTGTAAAATTGTAATGTAAAATTACTTTTTAAGTATATTGAATGCTTTTGTTTACATTTGATGTTGATTAATTTTAATTTTCATGAAATATGAATTAAATTTCAATGGTTAGGTATTTATAGATTGGGATTGAATAGAATGGACATAAATCTTTCTTTTTTTAATTATTATTTTGGAATTTAGATGGGTTATATTCAAACCGATGTTAATGTTATCTGTGTAAACGACATCGGCTCTTTAAGAAACCGATGTTATTTCTCAGTATTATTGGCAGCGCTTCCTATCTAAGAAGCGCTGCCCGGTTTCTGTTTTTGGCAGCGCTTCTTAGCTAAGAACTGCTGCCCGGTTTCTGTTTTGACAGCGGTTCTTAGCTAAGAACTAATGCCAATAATAGTTTTGACAGCGCTTCTGAGAACCGCCGCCCGGTTTTTTACTTTAAGCGTCGCTACTATAAGAGGCGGTTCATAACCGCCTCCAAAGGCTGTTTTTAACCGCCTCTAATCGCCTTTTTTGCACTAGAGACAAGCCATTGGAGTATGTTGCGCTGAAGGAGAGACCTTATCCGAAGAACCCATGACCACTTGCTCGAAAAAGCAGGTTCCTCATAAAGCACAAGCTTTCGAGAGGTGTCACAAACTATCTCAACCGATCTGCAAACGATCATTTGGTTCTTCCTGCAGAGCTATGCAGTTAGTTTCTCACCCTGGTCTGAGCGACTGTCAGAAGGCTCAGAAGCAGTACGGTAATCCTGCGCTCTTCCGAACCAGAAGGAATAACGAGAGTATCAACGGCTTTAGGATCCATGTTCACGGGAGCGGGAGGTAACGACATGGACCTCGAAGTAGGCTCTAAAGTAGGAGGTGACGAAGGACCCATGCAAGCTTCTGTTTGTAACACTTGAAAGGTGTTAGGCATCGTCAGAGTGGGATTAGTAGGCTCAGGAGTCGGGCGAGAATCCGTACATTTACGAACCTGATGCTCACAAGAATCGGCCGGGGGTGGGGACTCTGGGCCAATATCGGACTGCAACTCATTGAAAGCATTGGAAGTCGTTAGGGACAGAAGTAGTAGAGGGGATGGAAGCCTTAGGTGTGCTCGTGATATGTGAGTGGGCCTCATTTCTGTTTACATATTACGAGATTTAAAGCATGAATCGATTATAAAGCAAGTTAAAAGAAGATAAAATTGGGTAGGAAAAACACCTGTCCCTCCAAACAGCGGTTGGAACATGCTCGTCTTGATCGTATGAGCTAGGACTGTCAACGGGTCCAGGGTTTTGCATAATATTCCATTATGACTTAAATCTATTCGAATTTCATGAAAATGACAAGCTTAGTAAATGAACCAGATGACTCATCATTTTCATAAGTTTCATTTTTTTTAAAGTAATTGTTTGCAGAAACTTACCATGTGTATCTCACAAGAATATGCTTTAGCCATTGTTGTTGATCCCAATATTATTTAATAATGTCCGGATGAAGTTTATATCTGTTCAATATAAGAACAGGTAGGAAGATTCAGCCTATGAAAATTAAAACAATTTGAATGACAGAATCATAAATGAACGACGCAAATGTGAACCCATCTAATGACTTAATATTTTTTCCCATGGCTTGCTACATGTAAGTCCTAATGATTATTAAAATACTATTTATCTATATCTATCTATACTATTCTAAAAGGATGAAAGTTTTTGTAAAAATTTGAGTCGCCAAAAATAACCCTATATTTTTATATTTTTAATGGTAAAATCATAATTATATATATTCTAATACAAAGAGTTTAAGAAGTTACCTAATTAAATTAAAATTCATATAAAATAAGGACTTTTCATGTGTTTTGGGGTAAAAGGAGTTTAGACACTATGAGGACTTTATTGCTACTAAGTAATTAACTAATTTATTATTATAGAAATTTTATTAATTTTTTGAACATAAAGTATGAAATTTTACTATAAAATAATTTATAATTTGTATTAAATAAGAAAACACATAATAATAATTTGCTATTAAGGAAGAATTTTTTTTTCTATTTTTCTTGGCAAAACAAAAGTGTGTAATAAGTAAAAAAAAAAAGTAATAAGTAAAAAATATATAACAACATTTGCACATCAAAGCAAGAAATTTTTGCGATCAAATAAAATACTTTTTGTCATCAAATATGAATTTTTGGATATTAAATAAAAAATATGTTACATATAGTAAGAAATTCGATCATATAGTAAGAAATATTCTCAGTGACCGGAATTAGTTTTGGACATTACGTAAAAAATCTTTGGACATATAGTAAGAAATATTTGCACATATAGTAAGAAATACATACATATAGTAAAAAATTCAGACATATAGTAAGAAAAATATCTGGGTTGAAAAAAAAACTGACTGCACTGACTCCATGGACATGTAGTAAGAAATTTAGACATACAGTAAGAAATTTTGGGCAAAAAAGAAAAACAAAAAAATGTCAAAAATAAATGCCGGCAGTCAGAAAATATTTTCAGATGATCAGGAAAAGAAAAATGTGATCGAAAAGAAATTCAGGCGACCGGCGGCTAACTTTATATTTGCTGGGCAAAAAAAAAAGGGAAAAAAAAATCTCGCCGGAAAATTTCCGACGGCCGACGGCGGCAGGTGGCGGCAGCATGTGGCCCCATATTATTATTATTATTATTATTATTATTATTATTATTATTATTATTATTATTATTATTATTAATATTATTATTAGTTATTTTAATAGTAAGGGTATTGTGGTATATTCATATTACAATTTTGGACTATTTAGTAAAAAATAGGTAAATGATTTCAATAACTGGAGACAATGGATTATATATATATTCTAATAAAAGGAGTTTAATTAAAACCATAATTATATATATTCTAATAAAATAAATTTAAGCAGTTATCTAATTAGACGCTTGATATTAGCACTAATCTCATTCCGTAAAAAAGTATAATTCCTATATATTAGTAGTGTATCAAATATGTATAAGAAAATTTAATAAAATAATTAATCTAATAAAAATTAAATTCATCTAAGAGACCATAATTAAGAAGGACATTTTTTTTAGGTTTATTTTTTTTCCTTTTTATGCTTTTCGTTTTTTTCTATCTTTCTTTCTTTCTTTTTTCTTTTTTTAGTGTATCAAATATTTATAACAAAATTAAATAAAACAATTAATGTAATGAAAATTGAAATGGGCCCGGTTTATATTGTATTTAATAATATATTAGTAGTGTATCAAATATGTATAACATAATTAACTAAATAATTAATCTGACGAAAATTGAAATTATCTAAGAGACCATAATTAAGAAGAATTTTTTTTTCGGTTTTTTTTTTGGCAATAAACTAGAATTAAAATTCACAATTTCTATCCAAGTATAATTCCTATATATTAGTAGTGATATCAAATCTGTATAGCAAAATTAAATTAAAAATGAAAATTGAAATTCATCTGAGAGATCATAATTAAGAACTTCCTTTTTATACTTTTCATCGTTTCTTTATCTTTCTTTCTTTCTTTTTTCGTTTTTTGTCATGAGTTTCTAGAACCAACTCTATGTAATCCTATCATTCTTTATTAATCAGTCCATGTATGTGCTATTATATATATAGTAGTGTATCATATCTCTATAACATAATTTTACAATAATTATCTTTTTCATTCAATTTCTTCGATCCATAATCAACCTTTTGTAAGGATGACAAATTGGCTCGGACCCGACCTGACCCGGAGCTCTTGGGGCGGGGCGAACCTGACCTGCTCCAAAAATGGGACAGGTTGGACCCGACCCATTGATGGAACGGGATGGGTTTGGGTATCACTATTGCCCCACCCCGCCCCGCCCCGCCCCATATATATATATAGAATAATAGTTGATTTTTTTTAAAAGATAGGGCAGGGCGGGGCGCGGAGCACGATTCTTGGACCCGTGCGGGGCACGGGCCAGGTCGGGTCGCTGGGGCAAACACACGGGCCAGGTCTGGGTGCCCAACGGCCTGCCCCGTTGCCATCCCTAGGTTTAAGGTTAGTTTACTTGGTTTAATCTCTCATAATAGTTTGTTAGTTCGAATTGTAATAGTTATAATTTTTTATTAATCAATTTTATTTTTCTTGCTTGACATTATATCTCTATATCTTATATTATTTAATGGTAAAATTGTAATCATATAGAAGAATCAATATGTTCTAAAAAAAGAAGAACTCACTTTCTAACACTCCACTCGACAAGTAGTTTTGAAACCCACATAACAATTTTATGTTAAAAGTATATGATAATGATTTCTTCTATTATCAAGTAATTTATAAATTAGATTTTAAAATAATTCGCTACCATACAAAGAAAAATGGATCTTAGTTCCTATATAATTCACAAATTTATGTAATTATAGAAACTACCTCGCTCATTGAAATAAGTCAACATCAAGGAACAGCCTAAGAAGGATTGCCTTTCCATTTGCATATATCGTACACAAATCATTATTTTATTCAAAGTTGAAATAATATATAATGATAATAGGTATACGATAATGATAACTTCAACATATTTTTAAGTAATTTATCATTTAGATTTTAAAACCTTTTGTAAACACATGCATTTAATTATTTTTTATTTTAACCTTTTGAATGGAGGCGGTAAATTGAACAATCGTGTAGAGCTTGGGTGATCGGGTTGTGAATATCAAAAATAATAATAATAATAAATGCATTAAATAGAGGTGTCTAATTAAATAACATATTTTAAAGTCTAAGAAATCAATATCCATCTAATATAGCTTTATATATTGATTGATTTATGTAGTGTATTTACACGAACATACCACCAATTTCGATTAAATTAGATAATAAGTCTATATTAAAGCTGCACTAATTTTAACTAGATAATAAAGCAATATTAAAACTCCACTATCTAGAATATCCATTTTCTCAATCAAAATTATAATGGTATATATGATTGGTTTTCTATTATTTGGTGCTCTGATTAAATACAATAATGTAGGAATTTAGACCATCATGCTGGATTGTTCGGAAGCTTTGATAAAATTTTTAGAGATTAACCAAAAATCATTCACAGTATCATTGAGAACTCTACGAATTGGTTCGAAAGTATGTTGCGGACAAAATATTTCTACTAGAATTCGAAAGATGATAATGATCTATGATGAAGTAAGTATATGCTGTACTTTTATGTAACTATGGTGGTTTCAAACAAAATTTAAAAATTAATACTTCACGCAGGGGTCCAAATTGGAGTAATTATATTTAACGACAATGTAAAGTACTATGATGGAAAGTTCGAAGTCAACAAGACATATACAATCTCTAATGTGGATGTCAGAAAGGTTAACCCAAACTATCTAAGTGTGTATCCTCAAAAGGAGATAATTCTAAAAAAATACAACATTGTGAAGGATGCCAATGAAGTCATAGAAGACAACATTTCCTTCAATTTTCAAAAGTTCAAATCCATAAACCCTTAAATTCACAACAATGAGAGAATCGGTATGTGCGATTTCTTCTATAATCTCGCATTTTAATTAATAATTTTATTGCATATATAAAATAAAAAATTATGGTCCTAATAAACACCTTAGGCCCTGCTTGTTTAAACTTATTGGAGGAGCTGATAGCTTATTCTCATTCAATAAGCTCTTTTAAAGTGCTTGGTAAAAATCTTCAATCAGCTACTGATGACTTATTGGATCTAATAAACACATGTTGGGAAAAAGTCACAGAACGTAGCTTTTTTCTATCAGCTCTTTATAAAAATATAAAAATCTCATATTTATCCTCTAAAAATTATTCTTCTCCTCTAATTACGCGCGAGATATTTACTTATTCCCGGCCTAAAATCCCAGATTATTAATAATCCTATTCTCCTCTAATTAGGCGCGAGATATTTATTTATTCCCGACCTAAAATCTCAGATTATTAATAACTCTATTCTCTAATAACTCTATCCGAGCCTAATCAATATCAATTAAAAATACCAAATTCATTAGAAAAACAATGCTTTTATTTGAACGTGATCTTTGGAATAATTCTTATTATTAATTCTTATTATTTGATCTTTAGTTTAAAGTTCTTATTATTTTTTCTTAAATTTTTATGTTTTTTTATATATACGTGTGTATTTTATCTTATATCTTTATATCATGTTTATATTGGTAAATTAATATTCAATCAGCTACTTCGCCAAGCAGTTATTTGTTTTCAACTAGCAGCCATCAGTTATCAGCTACCAGCCATCAGTTATCAGCTATCAACTCAACCAATCAAGGCCTAATTTACCAAGCACTAATTGAAAATCAGCTACCAGCTATCAACTATCAGCTATCAGTTATCAGCTACCAACTATCAGTTATCAGCTATCAGCTGTTTGAATCAGCTCAACCAAGCAGGGCCTATATTTTGGCAGATATACTTGGGATTGTGATAAAGGTCAGTAGAGGGGTATCAAAACCATTAAGAGAAATAACAGTCATGAACAAAGAGTAATATTTTTTCTTATCATGTTTTATTCATTATTGTATGAATTTTAACAATAATTGCATTAATATTGCATCTTAGCTTTGTTTGAACTTATATTTCTATTTTACATAGAAAAATCTTCAAGATATTGGGATAGCTTATTTGTGCATATTTTCAGCTTTTAATTTCTAACTTCACGTTGAATATCTTATGTAATACTTTAGGTTCAATTATTTCTTCATGTACTACAGAGTTGTTAGCTTAAATTCATTGAGATTGACTTTCTTAAATCCAATGTAAATATAAGAAATTTCATAATATGTACTCCTTTTCCCAAATGCTATTAGTTGAAAGTTCATCTCATATGCAATTCATTTTGAGAAAGTAAGTATAATTAGATGTAACCTTATTTACTACATAGTTTGCCACTCAGTAGTTTTTCTTAATTATGCAGGTATCAAACCATAATAGTCTCATTTGGGGAAGACATAGCTCAAAATGAATGATCGACTTTGTACCATATTGTTGATTAAAAACCAGTTATTGCAATTACAAATCTCAATGCAAGAACATACAAGGGTAATAATATCTTTAATGCTGGGTGATATGTTCGTACACAAAATTAGTTTTGGAGATGTATACATATGAACACTTAAATGATTTAAGTGATTTAATAAGCCTTAATTATAATCTTTACCAGTGTTATACATAGTATATATTTTTCACACATTGTTTTTTTTAAACATCTAATAATTAGGTGAATTGTAATTGCATACTACTATGGCTTCAGTTCTTCGAATACAACCAAACTGTGAAGAAAGCAATCATATGCAATGATTTAATCCAATAAATTAAGAAGATATGCTATATATCAATAAAATCTAAAAAATTGTATATTTTTCGGTATTTCTTATATTTTATTATGCAGGTCATATGCTAATGACAATCCTATCAAAATACTGGAATTAACAATGAAGCAAGGGATGAAATATGTAAAATAATTGACATTACAACAAATTAGACATGATCGAGATAAGCTATCGGGTGTAATTTTTATAAAAAGTAACTTATTTAGTAATTTGTAGGTTCACTTATTTTGTAATCTTAAATATTTTCTTATCTTACAGGATTCATATTACTGTTTCAAAGGGTTTGTTGAGAAGATTTTAAATAAATCATACTTGTGGTACGATTCATGTAAAAATTGTGTCGTGTCAATTTGCAAGAACGATGGCAACACATCATGTCAAAAGTGTAATCTAGATGATGTGGAAACGACACAAGGTAATAGTTCAAACTTTTATATCTATATTGATTTATACATATATAAATGTATTTATTTTACTCTAGGTATAGATTAGTCTTTAATGTTGTGCAAGGAAATGATAGTGCATCTATAATATTATTCGAATATGAGCGACAGTATATGTAGGGTGTCCTATCAATGAATACCTTGCATCAATCAAGGAGGTAAATTCCTCAAAAGGATATATTTATTAATTCATTCATTTATCTGTATTTTTTTTTTCAATTACCCAGCAAAATAAATAAGGAGAAAATAATAATATATACAATCTATAATTATAAATTTTCTAAATTACGAGATTCTAACTCTTATAATAAGTTAATTCACTTATGTGATGAAGGATCAAATATATAATTAATTTAATTGAATATATATATATATAGTATTTTAATTTTACTATGTTATTGTATTTGGAGAGAACATGAGTCCAAATATTACAGGGGATTGAACTTACAAGGGTCGACCGAATTCCGATTTCTTATTGCTAAGAAGGGTCCATGGAAGGAGATTTTAGTGAAGTTGCTGATGCAATTGAGAGTTTGATCCAAAAGATGAGACTAATAAAAAAGATCTTAAATACGACAGTTAAACCAAACGATATTGATACGCAACATGTCGAAACTTTAAAACAGAAATGAAACAAAAGAAAGAGAATCACGAAGAATAACAACAAACATGATGTTAACATGGTTTTAGACAAGAACTCCGTCAGCAGTCTTACAAAAAAGAGTGCGGAAAAATCATCGAAATCAAATAACAAGAAGGACAATGAAGGTGACATCAATGTGATTTCAAGCAATGATGAGGAGACAATGACCAGTCTTTTAAAGAAGTGTGGCAATAGACCATTGAAATCAAATAACAAGGAGACTTACCCTATCAAACAAGAAACATATTAGTTTACAATTAAAACTAAAATTAAATATGCTATTTATTTCTTTCGTTTATGATTTTCTTCAATGGATAATGAATTCAATATTTGCTTATTTAAATATTTAATGAAATAAATTTGTATTTTATCCCCTTGCAACTTTTTATCTTTGACAAAATTGATATTACAATTTTTTCCAATTTTATGCTAATGATATATTATATAAATAATTAAACTAAATAATTATACCATCACGTGCAACACACGTGTATTTTACTAGTTTGATAAAAGAACAATACATAATGTCAACAAAATATTCATATAAAATCTACAATAAAAGAGAAAAGAGAAACTTAAAATCTTGCATATTATTATTATTGAAATGCACTTTTCTAGTTAAAATAGTATTAGTATATAAAAGCCATTATTGTCAGAAAAAATAGCTCTTGTGACAATTCTCAGAAAAGCCTCTAATAAAATCTGGGAAACTGGTCAAAAAAAGTCTAAAATTGGTGAAAACATGAAAGATTTATATAGTAATGGAAAAAACATACAGATTTTGGGCATTGGGCATATAAGTAGAAAATATAATGCATAATTAATCGGAATGCTAGTATCCAATGCTCTTGGGTCAAAACACGATAATTATCAATAAAAGTGATCAGCATGGCTATGAGCAACATTCATCCACTTCCATATGCATACTGCATGAAATAAGCGGAGACAAAGACGCAGACTATATTACTATTGCAATCTCGTCTTCAGGTTTTTAATTTTTTTCAATGTTTTTGTTTTGGGTTTTGTTTTAGTTGATTTAGTCTAAAATCAGACAGGTGAGAGTCTCTCTTGAATCTTGGAAACTCACCTCAAAAGGCATGTAAAATTTTAAAAAATAGCCAAAAAGTCAAACGATGAGCTTTGACCAAATATATTGGGAGCAATTAACAAGTATCATTTATACTACTTACTATATGTGATCCAAAACACAACAAAACATTAAAATTCTATCTAAATTGTCATAATTCTTAACCACATTCGGATTTTAATTGACACATTAAGCTATAAAGATATATAAAACAAAAACTAAGGGAACGCAAAAATTAATGTATTCAAGCATTACCGTCATGACTCGTCATTTTCACAGAAACGCGAGATTCCATTAATTGCTGAGAAGGTGTCTATCTGAACCCATACTTCTTTCGAATTGTTCTTTAAAATGCCCTGTTTAAAAAAAATATCAAGCTCTTGTAAATATCCACTTGGATAGTTCTCGTTATTAAAGAAAAAAAAAAATCATATGTATTATGCAAAGCTTTTAGGGCATATCCACTTGGATAGTTCTAGTACGATGCCATAAATGTCACAATCGTACATCCTAGACTACACAATGTGAAGTCAGCACATATGGATAAAAGTCCGTAAAAAGAAATATAAAGAAAATTCACATCATTTATAACCTGATCACGAACAGTCCCAGCACGGCAACGTAAAGATATTTCCAGAAACCCTTATTCCTATTGTTGTAGCTAGAGAAAATCAAAAAGGCGAAAAAAAAAAAAAGAAAAAAAAAAAGGGGCAGAAAAACTACACTTTGAGATTTTCAAAGAAAAAAAAAACTTAGAAGCCAAAACCAAGTATCAAGGGTCTTTTACGTACATTCTGGTAGCAACAACAACGACAGATAAGTTGAGCATAGGAAGTGAACTAATAATAAAACAGAGCTCCTGTAGCAGGATAATTTGGGTCACTAAATCATAAAAAGAAGTTGATATGAAAATTAAATGCCGCCCACTTTTAAACTCTGAAATCGTACCTAGTGTGGTAGTTTTGAGTAAAGCAAAACAAATGATAAAACGGTAATAATGTACTACATAACCCTTTCTGTCGAGTAGAACGCCGAGCTGTAACAAAAGTACACCACATCAAAACCAGATGAAATCAAAAACTAATTTGTAAATACAAAAACATAATAAATAATAATTACTACTACTGCTACTGCTGCTGCTGCCGCTGCGACTACTACTGCTGTTGCTGCAGCCGCCGCTGCTGCTACTACTAAAGGAAACATATTAAGGAATAACAAAGGGAAATCTAAGACACAATACAACAATATTTTTTTATTCAACTATATGAAATCCAAAAAAAAAAAAAAAAAAAAAAAACGGATAAACACCATTCAGAACTTTTGTTCAGCACTGAGTTGAACCAAAAACCCTCCAGTTTAGGCTACAACAACCTCTTCCATGAGAATGAATCAACCAGTATTGTCAAACCTGTAATGCATGATTTTAATAATTGAAATCATCCACAGAACATGAATATAAAGGCATAAATCATATAGAAATAGTATGATCCAGACACATACCTACGCAAAACAAAGCAGTTATCCCGCAAAATAATATAGCTTTCGGTAATGAAATTGATCTAGACTGCAGTTGGTTAACACAGAGTTAAAAATATTGAACATTATTATTTTTAAAAAAAGAAAGAAAGAAGAGGAAAATACATACCAGCAGTAGCTGTTTGCGAAACAAGTAACAAGATGTCACATATGAAGACAATGGTGGCAAAAATCTGACCATTGAAATACAGATACCCATGAATTTAATGCTGGGTAAATCACAGTAACAATGCATATCAAAATAACAGAATAAAGCATGCAGCTGCCCAAAAGAAGAAAAATAAAAGAAAAAAGAAAAGAAAAAAATGCATAAAGATCCAGAAAATAGAAAAAGAGCATGAGTTGATCAAAAAAAAAAAAAGGTTAATGAAAAGTACATTTCAATTTTATACCTGAATGCGAAAGAACCGCAATGTAGATGCAGCCTAACACCAAACGAACTGAAAAAAAATATATTGTGAATCGACATTGAAGATATGAAATGCAACATAAGTAATATACAAAACGTTGCTCATATGGAAGGAACAGCAAACAGGCCAATAAACGATTTTGCAATCTCGTCTGAGTTTCAATAAACCAACAATTAATATTAAATACATCAAATTAATACGCCAAGTAAGAGACAGAGTATACAATATCAGTATATAATTCAATCCAATTGAAAATCTTGTTAATCATTGTTATATATTCAAAATTCTCTAAATTCTAGTTAAACTTCAATCAAGTCGGTGGGTATTAGTTAATCATATTCTAGTTAATCCATTCTAATCATTGTTAAGAAAATTGAGAAAGATAATAAACACAAAATTTCAACATTATAAACTAATCTAATAAGCCCCCCAAACAACAACGATTTCAATCAAAATTAAGAAAATAGGAAAGATTATATATAGGGTAAACCCATTCCCCTGTATTTTAACTCAGATTAAAAGTATTAGAAACCGAATTGGTGAGTTGCAAAACCCTAATTCAAAGCTTGCTCTTATAAATTAACAAAATAAAATAAAATAAAAATTAGTGAGAGAAAAAATAAATTTACCACTTTGGAGACGGGAGATGCACAGCACATTTGGAATGAAGATGAGCTAGAGATTGGAGATAAAAGTGACAGATATATTTTTGGTAAACATGATCCAGAATTTAATAATTAAATTTAAACATATTAATTTCTAGAAGGTATAAGATATTAATACCTTCTGGAAAGTTCACTTCACAGAAGGTATTTTAAATTATAAACAGTTGAATGTACCAGAAGGTATTCATGATATATCTTCTGAAAAGTAAATATTCAAGAACAGGCGTGAAATATATCTTCTAGAAACGAGACATACCAGAACGGGTATAAAATATACCTTCTAAATATTATATTCTAGAAGGTATATTTAAATTCCGTTCTAGATTAGGGCCTTTAATTACGAGAATACCACTGCACGGCTATTATAGAAGGTAGCCGAACTACCATTCTAGAAAGCTATCTTTGTACTAATGATTGTTTGACCGTTTACATTAAAAGAGAATTTTCTATGAATATAGATGTAGATTCAATTATTGACAAATATTATGCTGTATAACATCGTCGGGCACCTCTTAAGTAGGTAAAACTATTTTCTAATTTTTTTTATTATGTATATTTTTTATCCGTATATTTGCTTTTTATTAAATTTAGCCTCCTTAATAAAGTCCTGGCTTCGTCCCTGACTACACACTAATTTTTATCCTGATTGTTTTATTTGCTGGAGCAGATGAACAAAAGCTCGGACATTTTTTAGGAACATTAGGATTATGGTTTTGCAAATATTGCAGCAATATGATTGACTATTATTAAGTTAGAAACATAGGGGTGAAGGGAAATGAAGTTATTCTAAATTTAACTTCATGTTAATGACACATGTTTTTTTTTTTTTTTGCTTGGAATTGAATTGTGAACTCAACCAAACTGAAGCACACTGAAGCACAAGGTTTAGCAGCAAAGATTGCATGACTCATCTTATCTATACTTTTAAAAATTCACATCACTGATAAGATTTGTAATTTTGTACATTTGGAAAAGCCAAGTTACACTCAAAGAGACTTGAGACAGTTCTTGATATTATAACATTTATTTATTACACTTGACCTAAGATTTTAATAAATATAATTGACTACTGCAAAATATTTTTTTACTTTTTTTAACAATTTAATTAATTATATTTGAATTACAAAAATAAATAAATAAATACAGTTCTTTAAGCAAAGCAATAACTGTTATGGCAAAATTACCCTAAAAACCCATCTAAAATCATATTCAGGGGTTAGTTTGAAAAAATACATATTCTATATTGTAGTTTGTAAAAAAAGAAAAGTATTAGTTCATATGGATAGTTTCAAATCTTTGAATAGCTTGGGGCTAAAAAGTTTTCCCCCAGTTTTTGACTATTAGAAGTCAATAAAGTGGTCTCACACCATTTTAGGCCCAGACCATATATCAAGCGAGTAAGAGTGGAATTATGCTGTCTTCTTTTTTCCTTTTACTCCTGGGTTGTATGTATTTAATAATTCTAATTATTAAGAATTATTAAGAGATTATAAATATGGATTGGTTTGTCAGATTATTCAGATCTCAGACTAATACGGGTAAATCACAAATCCTACGGGGACGTAGGATTCATTTTCATCCTAGTTTTTTTCAATTCCCAACTATTTTTTTAAATATAATTATAATTTTTGTTTAGTGAATTTTTATTGGAAATTGAAAACTCTTCTCATTATAATCACGTGACATACAATCACACAAATCTATGAAAATTAGACAAAATTCTTTCTAGTTATCAAAGTTATGAACAAGAAATATAGCATATAGGGTAGTTTATTTGCTCATTAACCGATGGATGAAAATTGTCCTCACGTGACAATTCACTTTTATTACATGTTAATGGTTACGTTAATTAAGATCTGCAGATCTCTTTCTAAGTACAGTGCCACATCATCATCATCATATATGCATAATTAATTTAACAAATTAATAAGAGGTGTGTGTATATATATATATATATAGGTATAGGTATAGGTATAGGTATAGGTATAGGATCATGTGAGAATGAATTCGTAGGTGAGAAATGAGAATGAATTATGTCCACAAGTTTTAATGCCTTTTTATTAAGTGACTGGTGGCATTTCTGTAATTATAAACACCCGGTGGCATTTTTGTAAATAAGTGGTTTTTTGTTTAAAATTAGATGAAATTTCGCTTTCTTCTTCCTTCTACCCATTTTGCAGTTGGGGTGTGAGAGAGAGAGATGGAAGCTTTACTGTGCAGAAATCTGGGCGACCTGACGGCGCCGCCGGATGTCGCCGAGAACTCGACCCTCACTGTAGCCACGACCCACCCGATTCCCCAACTCAGCACGCCGACGGCCATCCGAGTCCGAGTCAAGTCAACCAGTTTGAACTTCGCCAATTACCTCCAAATCCTCGGAAAGTACCAAGAGAAGCCGCCTCTTCCCTTCATTCCAGACTCTGATTACTCAGGCACCGTCGAGGTTGTGGGGCCCGGCGTCACCAAGTTCAAAATTGGGGATCCGGTTTGCGGATGTCATGTCCAAGAAGACCTTTAAAAGGAGGCTGTTGGGGCGCATCCACAGCGCTGCGGACGCCATTGATTGTGGGGATTTCGTCGTGCCCAAGCCGTCCTGGAGGAATTTTACCTATGAGGAGCTTAAGCAAGCTACTGACAATTTTAGCCCTGGTAAATTTATTTATTTACTTATTATCCGTTATTATTTGTATTTTTGTTTTAGTTTTTTCATGGTGTCTTGCCTCTGCTACATGCTCTGTTTTTTTGCCGTGGGTTTTATTTTTTTGGAGGTGATTTATGCTTTTTGTTGTTGCATCAGGATTAGTGTAAATTACAAAAATTACTGTGAGTGTCAAATTACTAGAGCCGACAAAAACTTGGGTTGGGATGAAATATAGTAGGCCATCATGTGCCTCTTGAGTTTATACTGAGTGGTGTTTCATGGTGAAATTATTAGAAATCATTGAATAATAGCTATCATTCATATAGTCAATGTCTCTGAATCTCAGTGTTATGTTTGAATGTTCATGGTTTTGAATATTCTTCTATTTATTTCGATTTATTGTTGGTGTTGATGTCTTCTCGCCTGATTTAGGGTTTTTTTGTCAGATGCTGAAGGTTGGGGTATTTTTTTTAGTGTTGTTTTGTTAGTTTATAACTCCGATAAATGTTTTTGATCTTGTGCATATGTTGCCTTCAGTGATTTATACGTTTGGCTTTTGTCTGACTATCTTCACCTTAAATTATTGTGGTTAAATATTTTGTTTATTGGTTGCTGCTGATGTCTTTTTATGTGTCAACATGTCTAGTTTCTCTGTTAGCATTAGTAATTAGTTGATTATAGTCTGATCTATGATGTCTTTGTTTTGAATTTGGGATTTCTCCATGTCCTTCTAATTGTTTGATTATTATGATTATTATGCATTTGTAGTGCCCCCATTCAATAGTCCGACTATCTTCTTTTTCTCTCTTTTTTGTGTGTGGGCTTCTCAAGTGTATGTCACCAATTGTATAGTCCATTTTTCATGAAGAAGGATGCCAATGTAGTGGGAGTTAGGTTAATATTCTCTATTTATTTTTTGACAACATCTTTCTATGAAACCAAATCATTTATTTCCAATTTTCTTCTATGAAGCTACTCAAGAGTTCACGAGTGAATAAGTGTAATATTTTTTGCTTAGGGATTTTTTTTAAAGAAAATATATTTCATTCATGTCGAGCAAAAAAAAAAATTATCATATTTGACATTATATTCTCGTGTTCTTGTTAATCCAACACTAACTATGGTTTGTCAATTACTTCTTAGGCTGCTAACTACCTGAATATCAAGTGTCTTCTGGACCTGACTTGCCAGACTGTTGCTGACATGATCAAGGGAAAAACACCTGAGGAGATTCGCAAGTCGTTTAATATCAAGAATGACTTCACACCTGAGGAAGAGGAGGAAGTTCAACGAGAGAACCTGTGGGCTTTTGAATAGAAGAACCGGGGGTATTGCAAATGAATTATCTGTAGGTGTTGGATTATGTTTTGCTGGTGGCAGACAGATGATTATCTCTCTTGACTTCTTAGTACATGTATTTTGTGGATTGCTTTTGTTAAACTGGCTTTCTTGCAAACCTGTTTTTCTCGTTTTCTATGCGTTGTGTTTTGGAAGGATTATCCATGGTATTGGATGAATCTGAATCATATCGATGCCTATTTAATTTTCAATTATTAGACAGTGTATTACTTAGTAATGTGCAATGTATAACTTAGTGATTAACACGAATTTGTCTTAATTTTATTTAGTATTTTAGTTCGTTTTTATTATTGTTTTTGTTGAAAGTTGGATAGATTGAGCATATTTTCGTATTTTCTTATCTCCAACTTGTTTTATCATATTTTAATTATAATTAATCAATTTTATGTTTATTTTAGATATTTTTAAAGTATTTTGGTTTGTACATAGTTAAGGATGGGCGTACGAGTGGAGTTTCAGCGAAAACGGGCCACGATTTGAAAAATTAGAAGTTTCTGACTTTCTATAACGGTTTTTCAGCTGTAACCGTTATAGTATCCACGGCCGACCAGCCCTGCCGAGTCCTACCAAGCGCTGCACACACCTGCCGACGCTGCCGAGCCATGCCCACACTGACATTTTATAACGGATTTCTTAAAGAACCGTTATAGAATCCCTGGCAGAGGCAAAATGCTCGCGAACTCTCTGTCGCGTCGATCCGAAACGCGTCAGTCGACGCTCGGTCGACACGACTGCCCAGAAAATGCGTTTTTGACGCATTTTTATGATTTCTTGCTACCCAAGACTTCCTACAACTATAAATACCTATGTATTTCGGAAATTTAAGATACATTATCATATTTTTAGGGTTTCTAAGGCCTTTTGGGGGTTGACAACCCCAAGAGTGCCATTTTATTTTCTTAGTTTCTCTTTAAATTCTTAATTTTAAATCTCTAGCTTAAGATTAGTTTAGATTAGTTCTTAGATAAATTAGATAGTTTAGATTCAAGATTCGCTTGCGGAACGCTGCAACTTTCGTCATAGTTTAATTAGTAAGTCTTTAATTCCGTTTGTTTTAATTTAGTTTAATTAGTTCTTATGCTTTTAAATTCTTGCTTGATAGTTTAATTTAGAATAATTCAATCTTCAAACAAACCCCCCATGTATGATGAATTGTATGATCTTGGTGATTTTGGATTGATGATTGTGATGAGAATATTATGATGATATCACTAGTACAGAAAACACATTTTAGAACAGACGATCTAGAACGGATATTTCGTGTACGTTCTAGAATGTCTGTCCGGTGGCATTTTCGCAAATAAATTCGTAATCCTAGAACGTATTTTAAAATGTACGTTCTGAACATTTTGAGACTAACAACATCTAGAAGGTAATTTTTAATATACGTTCTATGCGTCATGTCTAGAACGTATATATTAAGTATCTTCTGAAATTTCCTATCTAGAACGTATATTTTAAGTACCTTCTGAAATGTACGTTCTGAAAATTTTGACACTGTTCACATTTAGAAGGTGTTTTTTAATATACGTTCTAGTATGTGTCATAATCTAGAACGTATAATTTAATTACCTTCTGAACAGTCTAAAGAAGGCATAAATAATAGAACATTCCAGAATGTATAAATAATATACCTTCTGGTAGATTAAAAATCCCAGAACGTATTATTATTTATACGTTCTAGCTATCAAAAATCTTAATTAAATAATTAAACGGAATAATTAAATAATTGGAGACCACACAAATCATATCTTACCATTTCTCTCTCCCCGTACCCAAACCTACCTTTCTCTCTCCCCGTACCCAGAACCTGTGAATCGTTCCCGCCGCCCGCCACCACGTCGCCGGTCGCCAGCCACCACGCCGCCGGTCGCCCGCCACCACGCTATGTTGTTGAGGGTATTTATCCCAAAATTAGTCCCTCGAATTTCAATTGCTCTGCGTCCCAAAATTTCTCCATACATCTCCCCTCACTCACTCTCTCTCTATACAATCTCAAGGGACAGGCTTCTGGAGCTCACCGGAACGATTCACAGAGCCTTAATCAGCCTCAATATCTCTCGATAAGTTGCAAGTTTCCAATTATTATTTTGTGCATTTTTGTGGGTTGAATATACTTTTAGTCTTGTATTTGGTCGTCTATCGGTCCCTCCTCCAATTAAGACGACTGATTCCTCTCTTGTTGAGGGTGTTGAACTGGTGGAAGAGTAGTGCCCTAATGCGCCGTGTCCACTGGGTGAGAATGAAACGGAGTCAAAAATGTGGTTCTGAAGGTTCTCGGTCTATTTTTATTGCGAATGCACACATTGGTCTGGGTGGTGCACAAAGGTATCGCTTGTTTCAAAGTTTCAGTTCTAAATTTTTGTAACCAATTTCATTAATGTTTGTTATGGGTTTTTTATCGGTGATTTAAATTTACTTGAAACACATAAATGAATATGCATGTTGTTAGTTCCCTTTTAGAGCTTTTTCGCCGAAACATGAACTGAACCCTTTCACTATTTCTATGTCTGGTGAATTGACTCCTGATTGTTGATTATATCTGTATTACTCTTTGGAGATTTAGATGAGGTATATTTCCCCTCGTACGGTATCTATTTATTGTATTTAATCATAATGTTCAGACTTGATATTTCGCACCTTCTGACTTAAGAGCATGTCTTATTGTTCAAACTTATGAAGAATATAATAATAATAATAATAATAATAATAATAACCATGTTTGTAATGATTATGTTTGTGATTAGTTTCAATCTCCTGGATTCAGCAAACAAATTGATTTAATGAATCTTCTGCWTGTGGTATTATTAATGAATCTTCAGCAAACAAATTGATTCAATGAGATTAGTTTTAATCTCATGTGATTATCTTTTTTTTTTTCCTACTGTCATAATGAAAAGGTTAATGTTAAAAAAAAAAGGTATGATCAATGTAGTTTCTGCCTTTAATGCTGAATCCACTACTCAAGTCTATAAATTTCAAGTTTTTTTTTGGTTGGTGGGCGTATTTTTGTTACACGTAAAATGTGGTCCCTTTTTTTGGTGTGCCTCCTTTAGGAAGTCCTGATGGTTAGTAATTTTTCTTTCCTTTCATCCTTTGAAGTGTTTTAGCACCAATTTGATTATTTATGCTCTCTAATGTTTAATAGATATTGATGAATACTTCATTGGCATCTCCACAATGAACTTCATAATCTTCCTTGCTATGTAAAAAGGGATACAAAGTTCATGTCTCTTGAATTTGCCACCTTGTCTAGCAAAATAACCATAAGTTGCAAACATTTCCTACGAGTCTATCTATGTTATATTGTTTTTCCTCAGTTGGCCTTTTGAAAATATGTCATAATGTCATATAATGATCCATTTATCTGTATTTTTATTTTTTTTTACAATTACCCAGCAAGTATTTGACTTATTTTGCTATGAATAATTATGGGTATTAGTTATCTTATGTTTATTATTTTTTTAATTTCAGTTGGGTATGCCACTGATGAATATGATAGGCAAGTGAGAGAAATTACATTTAGATCCTTGTGCAACAGTCCAATGTGCCCTCCAGATACAGCTATGACAGAGTGGCAACGTGCAGTTTTGTCAGCCGATAAGAAAACACTGGTTGGACTCAACTTTATAGAGGATATAACCGTTAAATAATTTGTTTGGTCGGGATTCAATGATGTAATTATATTCATATTATGTGTTCAGGTGTTTGAAACTGTACAGCAGGCGCATGATGTTCCATTTGGATCATTTTTTGAGGCAAMTACTATCACTTAATGATTTTTTGTGTGGCCTCAATACAAATATTCACTCGATGCTTTTCTAACTTAACTCTGCTTATACATATATTCCATGGATCAGATCCACTGTTATAAAGCACTAAGAGTCGTCCAGCAGCTATGGCATGAAGTCCCTGGGAGGTTCAAGGATTATATTGTTCATCCCAAGTTTAATGGGTACAGTTGCTATAGCTCAAAGCTGAAAATGTCATTATTATTAGCTTGGCAAAAACTTGTTTACACCCGCCTAACGGAGTACATTTTATTAGGCATGGCCCAAATTTTAATTTTTTAGTTTTTCTTTTTGGATTTTCAGGGTTCTTTTTTTTTAGTTTAGTTTTCTTAGAGGTTTCTAGTTTTTTTATAGGTTTTTTACGGGTTCTTAGTTTTTAGTTTTTTCCCTTCATTTTTTAGGGTTCTTTTTTAGTTTTTTGGTTAGTTTTTGTAGGGTTTTCTCTTTTTTTGGTAGTGTTTTTTTTAAAGTGTATTTTAAAATTTTGTTTTAGAGGACGTGCTAGGGCTGCGTGACAGGAATGTGCCTCTATTTGGTGTGTTACAACTTATATGCTTAATTTCCAAATACAATTTGTAGGTACCGATCTTTACATACAGTAGTCGTTGGTGAGGGTTAGATTACGTTTTAAGTTCAGATCCGGACAAAAGTGATGCATCTGCAAGCTGAGTACGGATTTGCTGCTCATTGGAGATACAAAGAAGGAGATTGTGAACATTCGTCTTTTGTCCTTCAGATGGTTGAATGGGCACGTTGGGTAATTTCATGGCAGTGCGAGGCGATGAGCGAAGACCCGTCATCTGTTGGTTTTGTCGACTCCGTTAAGCCACCTTGCACATTCCCCACCCATTCTAAAGATTGCACGTTTTCTTGCAAACCCGATTGCGGCTTTAATGGACCCGTCTTCGTTATTTTGATTGAGAATGATAAGTTTTGCTATTTTTGCTCTTGCATTCTAATTGATTTTAACAATAAACATGTTTATTATTTTATTGTTAAAGAACTGAGGAATTTCCTTTCCGAATTGGTTTATGATTTTAAGTCTGCTATAGGTCCATGTTTACGCAAACTGTATATTARTGAATAATTTAAGTGGTAAAATTGAAGTCATAATCACGCTCYCAATCCTTAAATTTTGTCTTATGACATGTTCACTGTCGTCAGATACATAGTCATCTTCTTAATGATATGGCATCTTAATAAGTGAGCTGTCTTATTGCCTCCAAAACTTGGAGAACTTCAGTTTGGTGGTTATATGAAATCATGTAAGAGTATCACTCATGATAGTGGATTAGAATTATTTTTTATGGAAAGTCTCATGCTATGGTGATTTTAAATTTGAGAATGTTAGGTGGTTAAAGAAACGGTGTTTGAGATTCCTTGTGATTTCTGCAGATTAATAAAGACGGGGCTTCTTAGAAAGTTCTACRCAGGTGACACCCTTCCTCTGTGGCATGAAGAACTGGCACCGCAGAATTCTCTGTTGAATATTATTTCGGTTGCCAGCCCCGAACCGATTATCAGTTAAGCATTGAAGTCGTTTCCTTGAATTATCTGCTGGAATTATGTAACTGGGCCTTTTATTTTAACTTTTTTTTCTTTTTCTTGTTTTTTCCTTTTCTYGAGAAAATTGTAGAGGTAAAGAAGGATTTTGATTATTTTTTAATTTCATATGTATTAAACTATTCACTTTGTTGCAATAATTAATATATTGAAATATCCGGTATTTGGCAATTCTGAAGCACCTGCTWTCATTTCTTTTTTTTTAATTCTACTTTCTAGAAGGTATTTTTCAATGTCCATTCTAAAATATTGACTTTCTTAGAACGTACATTCTGAATATCCGTTCTAAAATATGACATTCTAAGAACGTATAATTCTAATATCCGTTCTAAGAATATGACATTCTAGAACGTATATTTTGAATTATACGTTCTAAAATATGACATCTAGAACGTATATTTAAAAATACGTTCTAGAATGTCATTATTCTAGAACGTATAATAGAATATACGTTCTAGAAGGTTGACACTCTAGAACGTATTTTTTATTATACCTTCTAGATATCAGACATTCTAGAACGTATATTAGAACTGTACGTTCTAGAATGTATTATAAAGAGAACGGAGGCAGACCAAAAATGCGCCTTTTAGAACGGGTACAAAACATTCTAGAACGGATAATTATCCGTTCTAAAATGCCGGTCATTCTAGAACGGGTAAAAAATATCCGTTCTAGAATGTCTGACAAATCTAGAACGGCTGCATCTAGAACGCAGCAGAATCCATTCTGGACTGCCTGTTTTATCCGTTCCAGAATGCCTGTTTCTGCACTAGTGTATTGATGAGATTGATTGGTTAGATCTAACGGGTCTAGAGCCTAGAATCGTCGTGAACCATCAATTGGGTTTTTCCCAAAAGATCGTGGAAACGATTCGAAACTCTAGAACCCTAGTTTTCTAAATCTTTTCAAAACCCTTGAATTTCATAATTCTTCGTTTAGATCAATTTATTGCTTTTGTGTGTTTAGATTAGAATTTTATTTTACTTCGTATTCGTAAACAAACAAACACAAAAGGAACTTCCGAGCCTAGTTTTCCTCGAGAGATCGACTCGGTTCAACTTACTAACCTACATGTGAACTCGTACTCTTGCGAGCGAGCTTTTGAATAATTGACAAATATTTATTAAGTAGGTACACAAAAGTTCGAATCACTTAGTAATGTGAAAAATAACTCTTATTATTATGCAATGTAATGCTTATTAATGTGCATCGTATACGGTTTCTGTGCATAGAATCTTCCCTTGTATATATGTTATATATTTTTCTTGATTATGTCACACTCTGAATTTTTTTTTTATTAATGTGCACATGAGTTCTTATTATTGTGCAAATTATTACTTATTAATGTGCATCATATATAGTTTGCCGGTACAGTCACCTGAAGCACAAAGAAAGTTGATGTTACATGAGTCATTAAAAGAAAGAAGAAAGAAGGCAAAGTATGAACCATATGGTGGTGATTCTGAGAGGCCTTTGCGACATAATAAGGAGTCTGAACCTTCACCACAAATGAGAAACCTCCGCCACGTAATGAAGAACCATCTGAAGATACTCCACCTTTAGGCGTGCACATTCTAGAGAAGAATTTGTGATTCTGGCAAAAGTTGCAGCAAACATTTTTCGATTTTTTTAATGATTTTTTTTTGATATATCTTGTCAGACTCATGTGTAATTTTCATTGCTGGTGTGTTTTTATAATTTGTGTATTGATATATATTGTGCATGACTTGTAATACGATTGTGCAGGTCTTATGGCACTATTGTGCATATCCTGTAACTAATGTTGTAATATTTATTTTGATTTTAAAATAAGTTAAATTGATATTTCTAGATCATATTATAATTTTGCAAACAGAGCCTTCACCTCAATCTCATAATTAGTACCGAAAGACCAAAAAATTAAATAAGTATTCATGAAACACTAGAACCAAGAGTGCACGAGCGTCTGCACCAGTGACATATTGTGCAAAATTTATTTCACTATTGTGCAAAATTCATTACATTGTTGTGCACAACCAAATTTTCTAAATTAAGAAAATAAAAATAAGAAAATAATATTAAGGGTAGGTCTTGATATATGCTAATTGGTCCCATTTTTACTTCCTTCCTCAAATCACCTGCAAATTACAATGTGCAAGGAAGTGATTATTACAACCATAACCGATACCAAGTAAAATTTCGAGGTAAGAATACATAAAAATCAGAAAATAAATTTTTGAATAACTTTGAAGTAATGATACATCTTGGCTCACGCACCATTGCCGTTTTGAATTGCTCGAGTGACAATCAGCGTATTTAGTAGTTATCAATACAGCTACAAATGTAACATTTATTTGTGGTTTTCAATCCTAGTGAAAGGTGCAAACACCATATTAATGTGCACAAACTGGCAATTATTTGTGCACAAACAAATCACACTAGTATCAGATGACAACACGCGCATAATTTTTTAATCATAACAAGTGCAAACACCATTTTGCTACTGCACAGACGTACACAAGGGAACACACTAATGTGCACAAACTGACACTGAATTGTGCACAAAATAAATCAGATGGAAACCACATCAGACAACGACATGTACAGATTTTTTCAAGACTTCACGACACAGTGCAAAACACCATTCAGCATGGATGTGCACAAGGGAACACATTAATGTGCACAAACGGATACTGAATTGTGCACGAAACAAATCAGACGACAACCACATCAGACGACGACATGTACATATTTTTTTAAGATTTCATGACACGTGCAAAACACCATTCAGCAAAAATGTGCACAAGGAAACACATTAATGTGCACAAACGGACACTGAATTGTGCACGAAACAAATCAGACGACGACATGTACGAATTTTTTTAAGACTTCACGACACGTGCAAAATACCATTCAGCACGGACGTGCACAAGGGAACACACTAATGTGCACAAACTGGCACTGAATTGTGCACAAAATAAATCAGACAGCAACCACATCAGACGACAACACTCACATATTTTTTTTAAGATTTCATGACACGTTCAAAACACCATTCAACACGGACGTGTACAAGGGAACACATCACACGTGCATCAGATGACAACGGCATCAGATGACAACACGCGCATAATTTTTAATCATAACACGTGTAAATACTAAAGCTACAGCACGATTGTGCACAAGTAAACACATTAATGTGCACAAACTGACACTTACTTGTGCACAAACACATCACACGCAGAGTTTCATGACTCGCATTCAAAATAGAAAATTCAGAAAATCGAAAACTAGCCTCCAAAATCCAAATCCAGAAATCAGATGAACTACCCTAATTCAAAAAAAAGTTACCCGACTCATCCTTGATCGAAGCCATTGGGGTGAAAACAAAACCAAAACTCATAGAAATCAGGAAAAGAACCGAGCAGGTCTATCCAAAATTGAAGCGAGTAAAAATCAGACCAAATCGAACAAACAAGGGCCCTCAATTTGTCGAAACTCATAGAAACCAGACAAAATCAAACAGGAATTGCTCGAAAAAATCCAAAGGCGAGTTGATTTTTGAATCCCCCTTAAATCAAACAGGATTGTGCCTCTAAAAATCAGCCGACAATATTAGTTTTGATGAAAATCGAACAAGACTTGTTCTCCCAGACAAAATCGATCAGGATTTTTTTGAGAAAGTTTGACGGAAATTTTTGTGGCTTTTGATCGGTTGTGATGAAGATTGTACATATTTTCCTGCGATCTTCTCTCTAATTGTGATTCCCACGTGCCGTAAGTTTTAAGTTTTCTTAATTCATTTGATTAAATTAGATCCATTAGATTAGATTAGTTATAATGGCTAGGATTCATTCTCATTTCTCACCCACGGACCCATTCTCACCGGAACCTAACCATAAAAGAATAGGTTGTTCACCAGTCGATGCTCCTACGCAAGTCTATATATATATATATATATATATATATATATATATATATATATATATATATATGTATGTATGTATGTATATCATTATCACTAGGTGTATTCGACGTTGATTGTTGCATTGAGATAACGTGAGATTTTGCCAAAAGCATCCTTTGACAAGAACAAGGTGTTAGGGCACGGACTTGTGCTGCAAAAATCCACCACCATAATGTCTATCCCATCACCTTTGGAGGGCCTATGGTCTCCACTTACGCATCTCACCTTGTAACGCCGCCTGCACGCCGCCCCGTTGTCCCATAGCCCCTCGTTAACTGCCCCAAATAAATTCCCCGGTGGAAATTGACCTGCTCTATTGCCATCACACGCCGTGGCTGCACCGATTAATCGGGAACCAACAATATATTATTAAAACTACTTTGGAGCGTATGCTGTGGGAAGTAGAAGAAAAAATGATGTTGTAGCAAATTATCAATTATACTTACGTATGTAAGGAGGATAATAAGGCGCCACTGTGCCAACATCTCCAAGAACTAATGGAATAAGTTGGACACACAGAAATAATGCAGTTCCGATTTGTATATCACTAGTCTCTCCCATATATATGTATATATAAGATTTGGTCACAATAAATTTACCTTTATATAGAAATGTAAAGTATGAAATGGGAATCATGACATATTTCATTGCGTCATGGATGTTTGATTTTGCAATTTAGCATATTTAATAATCTAACGTAAGCATAATTGGTGAACTTGTCATCATCAATCGGACTTCAAATCAAAAATTCAAATGTGATAGTAATTATATTATGTGACGTAACCAAACCGCCTCAAACATGCATCATCCGTGTTTCATATTAAGGAGACAAAATTGAACTATGCAATCACTTTTATTTATAGAAGAAGTAAAAGGCTCAGAAACATTTAAGCTTTGTGATAAAAGCTGTAAGCTCAAAACAGGTAAGGTAAAGCCTTTTCTTAATATTATTCAAACATGTATTCCAGGATGATACATTCTGAGTAACAAGACGCATACATATAATCATTAAGGAGAAATCTAGACTACACACGTGTAGGGATAGAAATGAATCGTACACCTACAACTAGACCAAGGCAAGAAGACAAAATTAGTCGTTTCCATCTTGTGCATTAGGGTTTGAGGTGCATGTGTTGAACAAAATTGTGGCTGAGGTGTTCTTGGCTTTATCTGCAGACTTGGGGACATGGCCATGCATGTATGTGACATGCATGGTTGCTCATAGGCCCCCTCAATTCGAGGGAGGATGAAGGGACAATGGAAAGCTTGTGCCTGAACC
Organism: Phtheirospermum japonicum; assembly: GCA_014905375.1. Taxonomy (NCBI): domain Eukaryota; kingdom Viridiplantae; phylum Streptophyta; class Magnoliopsida; order Lamiales; family Orobanchaceae; genus Phtheirospermum; species Phtheirospermum japonicum. The sequence continues at coordinate 270,041 of BMAC01000406.1, forward strand.
TCATGAAGAATTGACCAGAAAGAGGTTTAGTGAGGATATCTGCTGTTTGATCTAGTGCTGGAACATGATGGACTTGAATTTGTTTGTGCATTATCTTTTCTCTGACAAAGTGGATATCCAGCTCTAGATGTTTGGTTCTTGAGTGCTGAATAGGATTGTGAGCCAATGCTATAGCCCCTTGATTGTCTACCCATACCTTGGGAATATGAGAATCCAAAAGATTGAGCTCCTTCAATAATGCTTGCAGCCAGATCACATCACAAGTAGCTGATGCCAAGCTCCTATACTCAGCCTTTGTACTTGACCTAGAAACTTTGCTTTGCTTCTTTGAACTCCAACTGATTAAATTTCTACCAAGAAACACACAAACACCTGAAGTAGATTTTCTATCATCTAAATCTGATGCCCAATCTGAATCAGCCAAGGCTGTGAGGTGAAGATGAGGACTGGATGTGAAATTCAATCCATAAGAGCATGTTTCTGAAAGGTATCTGATGATTCTCTTTACTGCTCTTCAATGAATGTCAGATGGAGCTTGCATAAATTGACTCACCTTATTGACATTGAAGCTTATATCAGGCCTTATTACAGTTGCATATTGCAAAGATCCAACAATCTGTCTATATAACTTGGGGTTATCCATAGGTTCTCCATCATACTTAGAGAGAGAAGGGTGAGTGATCATAGGTGTAGACAAACTTTTGCATCCCAACATTCCAGCCTTTGTAATGAGATCAGTGATGTATTTTTGCTGTGTAAGAAAAAATCCAGATTTATGAGGAATGAACTCAATACCAAGAAAGAAATTGATTTGTCCTAGATCCTTCAATGAGAAACACTGGTTCAACTTAAGTATGAGCTGCTGAATTTCCTCTGAGTGATTGCCTGTGATCAAAAGATCATCCACATAAGCCAATATTAAAATGATTGATCCATTCTGATTTCTGTAAAATAAGGATTGATCAGCTCTAGATATCCTGAAACCAAGAGACAAAAGGATGCTTCCAAGTTTGCTTGACCAGGCTCTTGAAGCCTATTCAAACCATAAAGGGATTTATTCAATCTGCAAACCATGTTAGGAGGTGCACAATTTTCAAATCCTGGAGGAAACTGCATATATAATTAAGAATCAATATCACCATTTAAAAAGGCATTATCCACATCAAGTTGTCTTATAATCCATGATTTTGAGATAGAAATAGACAGAATAGTCCTGATTGTAGCAGGTTTAACTACAGGACTGAAAGTCTCAGTGTAATCAAGACCAGCTTGTTGTGTATAACCCCTGGCAACCAATCTGGCCTTGCATCTTGCCAATGAACCATCTGCATTTTTCTTAGCCTTAAAAATCCATTTACAGCTGATGAGGGGCTTATGAGAAGTCAAGGGGCATACATTCCAAGTGTTGTTTTTCAGAAGAGCAGAAAATTCCCTTTGCATAGCCTGATACCAGTGAGGAACCTGCATAGCCTCCTTATGATTCTTAGGCTCAGTGAAAGGGTCTTTGATGATTGTAAAGACCTTTGGTTTATGAATGCCTGCCTTGGCTCTTGTAACCATCATGTGAATATTTTGTGACTTGTCTGGTTCCTGCAAGTGATCATTAGTGGGAGTATCTGGAACAGAAGGACTATGCTCAATTGGTAATTCTATAAATAACTGACCAATAGGAATTGTTGGGGAATTTGTTGATGGAGAAGAATGAGAGGGATTTGATGATGTAGAATGTGAAGAGCTGGGAGGAGTGGATGGAATGGTGGGAGGCAGAGAATGATTATCTCCTGAATTAGGAGAAGAGGGTTGAGATGAAGCTGAATGTAATGGGATTGAAGTGAAAGTGTGTGGATGTGCTATTGGGATTGTGGAAAGAGGAATAGAATGAACAGGTGATACAGGTTCTGAGTTGGAGGCTTTATGAAAAGGAAAGATTTGTTCATCAAATTCAACATGCCTTGTGATGATTACCTTGTTATTTGGCAAGAGAACTTTGTAGCTCTTGTGAGATGGACTGTAACCTAAAAAGGTGCTTTTGGTGCTCCTGAATTGCAGCTTGTTGTTATTGCATGGTCTGAGGTAAGGATAGCATAAACAACCAAAAACTCTAAGAGTGGAGTAATCTGGTTTCTTTTTCAGAAGTAGTTCAAAAGGTGACTTGTTTAGAGTGTTTGGAGATGGAATTCTGTTAATGAGGTAAACAGAAGTAAATAAAGCATCATCCCAATGTCTAGTTGGCACTTGAGAATGAGATAGCAAGGAAAGACCAACCTCTAAAATATGCTTATGTTTTCTCTCAGCCAATCTATTTTGTTGAGGAGTATAAGGGCAAGAAATCGTGTGGATTATCCCTTTTTGGAGAAAGAATGAAGACAAGGCTGTAAATTCACCTCCTCCATCACTTTGAACCATTTTGATGCTTTTGTTGAACTGGTTTTGTATCATAGTGTGGTAATGAATAAAGGCATTTGCAGTATCAGATTTTAATTTCAGAAGATATATCCAAGTGAACCTTGTTTTATTGTCTATGAAACTAACATAGTAACTAAAACCATGAAAGGATTTGATGGGAGATGGACCCCATAAATCTGTATGGATCAGATCAAACATTGCATAATGATCAGAAAGTGAATTAGGAAATGGTAGTTTATGTGACTTTGATTGCATACAAGCTGAACATAAGGACTCATTTTTATTATCAAGAAAAGAAACATTACATCTCTGCAGGGCCTTTCTAACAATAGGAAAAGAAGGATGTCCTAATCTACAATGCCAAGTGTGCAGATTAAGAACTTTATTTGAAACAACATAATTAACTTCAGGATGGGAAACAATCTGATGTGCTTGATAGGATGGAGCAGAGGAGTGGTCTTGTAGAGGAATGAGCTTGAAAATGTATAATCCATCTTTAAGAGTTCCTTTGAGAAGGGGAGTTCCTGTGGAGATGGCCTTTACAACACAATAGTTAGGATAAAATTCAAAAAAGACCTGATTGTCTTGAGCAAATTGTGAAACACTTATAAGGTTCTTTCTGACATGAGGAATGTGAAGTAGATTTTTCAGGTGAAAAGATGATGTATGTTTAGGAAAAGAGGATTGATCAGCAACTATAGAATCACCAAAATGAGCAATAGTCATACCTGTACCATTGGCTGCTTGAACTGTATCAGTTCCTTGATAATCAGAGGCTAAGTTGATGTTGTTCATGTCATAGGTGATGTGGTTGGTTGCTCCTGAATCAGGATACCAACTGCTTTCAGAAAGAAGGTCTTGACCTCCAATGTTAGCCAGGTTGACAGAGTTATTGCTGCTGGGATAAGAAGTTTCTGAAGGTGGAGTTGAATAACCTCTAGAGCTATTGTTAGGATTGAAATGAATATCCATCCTATAGTAGCCTTTGTCAGCTGTGTGATTATTGTAATGGCAAATCTGACACCTCGGCCTATCTCCTCTATAAATGCCTCTGCCTCCTCTACCTCTGATGGTTGAATTTCTACCTCTTCCTCTGATGTTGGTTCCTCTTCCCCTTGAAAAACCACCTCTGCCTCTGCCTTGTGCTTGAGTTGTTGTGAGATTGACAGAAAAAGATGGATCCTATGGTCTCAGCAGTTTCAAGCCTATTCTCAAAACTTAATAGGATCGAGTGAGCCTCTCTGAGGTTACAAGGAGTATCTCTTGCAGTTATAGACACCACCACTGGGTTGTATTCATTACCTAAGCCTGATAGAAGATGTAAAATCTGACTTTGATCTGAGATCCGTTCTCCAGTAGCTGCAATCATGTCACAACAGGACTTGATTTTGTTGATGTACTCTCTCATGGTAAGAGATCCCTTCTTCATGGTTTGAAGTTGCAGTCTATATTGCATTGCTTTGGCATTGCTCTCATTTGCAAAGCTGGTTTGTAAGGCTTCCCAGATCTCATTTGAGGAGGTTAATCCCACTGTAGTAACCAAGACACTCTCTGATAGTGAAGAAAGTAACCAAGATGCCAAGAGTTGATCTTGTTTTACCCATGCTGAATATGCTTGATTTGGGTTGTATCGTTTCCAACGACGAACATAAAATAAATTATTATATATATAATAATCACGGGAAAATTTTATTTTTGATCCATTATATTTTTCATATTCCAAAAAAGGTACGTGATGTTGGTCATCATCAAACAACGTCTGCTAAGTTGGCCAATTTATCAAAAAAAGTACAAGAAAAGCCCGATCAGGCTTTTTAGCTGACGTGGCATGATTCAATACTTTCTTATTTTTCTTTAATTTTAAATATTAAATTAAAAATAAAAAATTGGAAAAATTTTCATTTTGGTCTTATATTGGTCACATTCCAAAAAAATGTACGTTAAATTGGCCATTATCAAATCATATCTGCTAAGTTAACTAATTCATTAAAAAAGGTCCAAAAAGTTTTGATCGAATTTTTTTCTGACGTGGCATGATTCTATATTATTTTATCAATTTTCTTTTATTTAAACATTAAATTGATGATAAGCAAATATGTAACAACGTTGTTACGTATTTTTAGGATTACAATGAAATCTCAATATTTATATCAATATCAATCAGTCAAATTATTATTATTCAATTACTATAAGTCGATTAAAAGTATAGTTTAACCCTTATATCGAATGTAATTAAATTATGAATTCTAAATGCGAGACCGCATTGTCAAGATCACACTTAGAACTCCAAAAATCTTTAAAGATTTATAAGATTTCACTAGTAATCCTCAAAACTCTTGATTTTATTGATTAAAATATTTTATATTTGAAAGCCTAAATGATATATCTCATATATCGATTGTTGATTCATTAGAACTAGTTATAAAAGGTTGCCAACCAATTACCACTATAAAAGCATGATATGGCGTCAATCAATTATAAACAGTGAAACCAAACATAAAAATAGTAAAGGAATATGCTTGATTGAAAGAAATAATAAAACATAATTGTTTTCAAAATTTAAAACATAAAAGAACATAGTCAAATGATTATCTAGACAATTCATCGAACACAAGATTTTTATAAGAAAATTAAAAAAAAAAAAAGATGATGATGATGAGATTATGATAGTGTTGCTRGTCTTCTCTTCTGAATCCTCTCAAACCCTCCAAGAACTACTCAGTATGAACTAGATAGAGCCTCAAGATGATTGTGAACAATGGCCTTCTTTTATAAGTCAAAAGATGAATCTTCGYCATTTAACTTATTTTGTAACGTTTGTAACGATTTCTAGACCATTCGTGATAGCGAATGGTTGCCGTGAAAACAGCCKACATTTGCGGATAGGTCGCGACGAAAATGGGGTCGCGAATGTTTGCCATGAAAACGGTCGCGGTAGCGGACCAAGTCAGGACCACGAATGAGATGCTAAGCTATGCTGACTCGTTGACTTCGTGGGCCTGCTCCAATCTTGGCCCAATAGACCCTTCTCTTTATTATTTTCAATCAAATCCTTTATCTTTTTCTCTCTTATGCTTCTTTAAACCRAATCCATCCAAAATAGCTACAAAATCCTATAAATTTCATACAAAACAAGCAAATACGTAACAACGTCAAAATAATCGAATATAAGGTTAAAAGACATTATAAATGCACAAACAGTAGTTGAGACTAATCAAAGAAATCCCAAATTATACATAAAAACCGTGTTTATCATTTCACAACAAAATATAATTGTATCTTTTGTTCTCACAATTACTCTTACCTATATATAAATCAAGACTACCATATAATCTTCTTATAAATATAAAAGGAAAATTTAAATAAATATTTAATAAATTTGAAAAATGCAAAAAGATGAAAACTAAAATGTAAAAATGTTAGAATATAATACGAAATAAATCTCAAAACAAGAAATCAGAAAATACATTTAATAAACCATTACTTAGATTTATATGATTATTTATAAATTTAAAAACTTAAAGAAATTAAAAAATATAATAGAATAATTATATAAGTCATTAAAAATTATAAATCAAGTTACGTACAAATTTAGTCATGAATAATTACTTAATATATTTAAAAATAAAAAACATAACAAAAATATTATAATATATTATAAAATAAGTCTCAGAATACATTTAAAATAGCTATGAAATATAATAAAGTTTTGTTAACTTATAAATAATTATTTTTTAAAATTAAAAAGAAAGAAAAATATAAAAAATAAAATTACCAAAGTAAAATCAAAGTGTTCAAAAAAAAAGATTTTGAAACACGATATTAATTGAGAGTATTTTTGGAAAAATATAAAAATAGTATAATATAATACTAAATACGACTCAATACTTGAAATCAACACACACACACACACACACACACATATATATATATATATATATATATATATATATATATATATATATATATATATATATATAAATAGGTTCGTAGGGCCAAATCTCAATCATCCAATAATTTAAATTCAATATAAATTCAGAGAAAGAGAAAATATATTTAAATAATTTCTAAATGTGTATCAATATATCTCTACATATGGATCAATTAAGTTTTAAATGAGAAATGAAATTGTTAAATGGATATAAAAATCTCTCTTTTTTCTTTTCTCCCTTTCCCGTTAATATACATCTTCCATTAACATAGCTCTATATACTTTTAGAAATACGAGTATTTTTTGAGATAAATTATACCATATTATTCCTTATAATCTAATGAACAAAAGGCATACTATATTGCCCTACAAAATCCTAATATAAGAGTTCGGTTTAAAATTATTTCGAAATCAATGAAATATACAAATTAAAAAATGCACATTTGGATGTTTGTTATTGCATATTTAAAAGTCAGTTGATGCACATTTAGATGAACTATGACATCATTTACATACTTTGGTTCAAATTAAGCTAATCTCCAATAATATAATTGCACATTTTAAAGCAAGTTCTTGCATATTTAGGGGTTTATTGATGCACATTTAGAAAGACATATAGTGTTATTTGTTTATTAGTTAACAAATTTTCAATTAATTTAGATCCATCGGATTAGTGGTGTTGAACCGGTTATTAACCGACCGATTAATAATCGGCGGTTAAATTAACTGGTTCAACACTAACCGTAACGTAACCGGCTGAGAATCGGTTAAGGTTACGGTTAAATCGGTTAACCGAACTGGCGGTTAACCACCGGTTCTTTTTTTTTTTTAAGGAAAGCATTCGATCGACTGCTGGATCGACTGAAGGACGGTGAGTTTTGGTTTTGCGAAGGCAGTCGATCGACTGAAACTCAGTTGGTCGACTGTAACTCTGTCGATCGACAGAAAAATAGTCGATCATTTTTTGTTTTTTTTTTTGGAAAGAAATAAGTTTTTTTTTAAGAAAAAGGACTTCATTTTAATTCTAATATTAAAATTTTAACTTTTAATATTAGATTTAACTTGCCTACGTATCTTCGTAAAGGAATCAAAGTCCACGTAGTTCGATTTTTTTTATTTTTTTAAAGTTAAAAAAAGGACTTGATTTTAATTATAATATTAGAAATTAAAATTAAATTTTACTTTTAATATTAGAACTAAATTGCCTACGTATCCTCGAAAAGGAATCAAAGTCCACGTAGTTCTTATACTTGCCTCACTTACCTACTTACCTATTCATCGTTGTCGTTGCTTACCGAAGTGGTATCATAATAGTCGCTCTCTTCACCTTCATCCAATTGTATTTCTTGTTCTCGCGATTCGGCTTTCACCCAATTGTTCATCATTATTTGAATTTTTGGGTGTTAAGAAAGATCGACGCTCATCTAACATATAGCCTCCCATACTGAAGGCCTGTTCAACAGAAACTGTTGAAACATGAACGACAAGAACCTCCTTGGAAATCCTAGAGAGTGTACAAGATCGTTAGTAATACCATCGGGCTTTTTTGGAACCGAAGTCGGTTCAAAAGCCCCTAAATAACTATCTAATTCCATTGATCGACTAGCACTAGCCCTTTGCCGTTCTCGCTTAGTATCCTCAATTATCCTCATATATGGGGCTAGAGCTTGTTGAGGGTCGTTGGTCTTGTATTAAAAGTGGTGGGGGAAGGGGACACGTTAACATCACTAGAAGATGAAGATTGATTATAATCATTAAAGATTTATTTTAAAGATTGGCTTGCTTGGTGAGAAACACTAACAGGGCTAGGAATTTCAATATTTGAATCTTCTAAAAAAGGTCATAATGCATCATAATAAGCTTTAAGTAAATTCTGTAAACCCTCTACCCGATAATCCGGGTCTAAAATTTTTAAAAACAAAAGAACGTCGGGAATGTACAGAAAATATTTGACCCATTTACTCAACATACTAGCAATACATTCACCTAATTCAGAGTAGTCGAGTAAATCAGTACTAACGTTATCTCTCCTTCAGATGAACTTGGAATATATTGTTCTGGGATAAGGCAGGCTCCAGTAAGAAATTCTAAGAGACCATATCCCCTAACAGCTGTGAGGACCTGCTGTTTCCACATCAGATAATTACTATCATTCAATTTGATGCTAAGGAGCTGACTTTGTAATTGAATAATCGGTCCAGAATTAGTAGGGACATTTGATTGTGGATCAAGGGAAAAAGGTTGAGCCATGGTTGCTGAGTAGATCAGAAAATAAGGCAGCAAAAAAGGAAAAAATCCAGATGGTTCATAGACAAGTAATTAAATGCCTGCTCTGATACCATATAGAAGAAGTAAAAGGCTCAGAAACATTTAAGTTTTGTGATAAAAGCTGTAAGCTCAAAACAGGAAAGGTAAAGCCTTTTCTTAATATTATTTAAACATGTATTTCAGGATGATACATTCTAAGGAACAAGACGCATACATATAATCATTAAGGAGCAATCTAGGCTACACACGTGTAGGGATAGAAATGAATCGTACACCTACAGCTAGACCAAGGCAAGAAGACAAAATTAGCCGTTTCCATCTTGTGCATTAGGGTTTGAGGTGCCTGTGTTGAACAAACTTGTGGCTGAGGTGTTCTTGGCTTTATCTGCAGACTTGGGGACATGGCCATGCATGTATGTGACATGCATGGCTGCATGGTTGCTCATATTATTCTCCCTTAATCCTTATACGTTCAGACACATCTATACTTGCTTCCGTAGGCAAGCAATTTTTAACTATTAATTCTTGATATAAGTGATAGTATCAATTTTTATACGGATTTAAAAATTTTAAAATCAATACGTCCACACAAGTCTGTATAGAGTTGACAGTAATTTTGATTTAATATAATATTTTAATTATTTAATTTCCAATATAGCCTTAATTATTTAATTAAAATAAATTATTAAAAAATAAAAATATTAAATACAAAAGTAGTATTTTATTAGTTTATTTTATATAATTTGAATACTACCTACTAATAATAATAATAGTAACAACAAAAACATAGCGGCGGCGCCGCTGCCATTACCACCTACCTTGAGAATTTTCTGGCCACCAGAAAAAAAATCTATTTTTTTTTATTTAAAAAAAAAATTTGAACGTCAATCTGACACCACCACCGCTGCTGTTTGGCAAACTGCCGCAACCTCGCCGACTGGAAAATTTTCCGTCTATCGAAAAAGAAACTTCAAGCTTATTTAATTGACCGTAAGGGGTGCCATGCAGTCTACCGCTGCCTTCTCGACTACCGAAAAAACAAAAACATGCACGGTTTTTATTATGTTTTCGTAGTTTCTCACTCGTTTTCATATTTTTTGCCGTAGAATGATCAAGCGGGACCCGCGCATGTTTGGGGCATTCCATTGACTCGCTATGGAACGAAAAATCAAAGACAAGCAAGGGAACATAGTGCGAACAAGGAACGACAACAAGCGGACGGCTGGAGTGGAAAATGAGAAAATCGAGCCGGGAGCAGTCATGCCAATCGATCGACTGACCCAGTACAAATCGACTGCTCGGCAGAAAGTCTGGCCATTTGAGAATGAAGCAGTCGATTGACAGTTTCCAATCGATTAACAAAGAACAAATAAAAACAAAAAAAATAAGAAAGACGTCGAAGCGAGCGAACTCTTTCCTTAAAATTCTTATTTCCCCGTACTACGTGCTCATGATTTGATAGCAATGAATCTCCCAAGATACAATGACGAACGGATCTAGACGGAGCACACAATCCAGTCAACCTAGCGAACGTGAACTGGGCAGACAACTGAGGAAAACCCCAGTGCAAGACTATATGTTGCGTGAGGCAGGAAATGAATATATGAGATGCTTATGTTGATGATTTTTAGATTATTGAATTACATTGCAGAAGGGGGTTATTTATAGTTGAGAGATGACCTTTAATTAGGGAAGAAAATCACAGGAATTATGATTCTTGATACAAGTCAGACTCCTAATCTTTCTCTGCAAGAAAGACTGAAAGATTCTGGAACTGGTCCAAAATGTAAGCCCATGCCCAGCTAGAACTATACGAACCACGAACCACAAACCACGTGGCGCGAAAAACGCGAAATAGCCAAGCCGTGCAGTGCCGGCCGTTCGGCTGGGCTGGCGGGTGGTGGCGCGCGTGTTGGGATTCCCAACCCCACTCAACTTGTAACTAATGCCCATTTCACTTCATTTAATAAAGTCATCTAGAAATGAGACTCCTTCCAATGTGGGACTTTCTATATACCAAATAAAAATCCCACTACCTCTTCAACTTCCAAATTCACTTATTAAATGTCCAACTTTGAAAATTGATTACTCACTTATCTCAACATGAATTTCTGAAAGTGAATATACAACGTTCATCTACTCGCAAAGCAGATTAATAATATGAAGCTCGTTTTTGAAAATAACAAACTTACCATATTTGGAATATGGGACCAAAATTACCAAAAATAATTTTCCAAATGTCTAAATCCCCGACATGAAGTTATTCTAAATTTAGTTTCATATTAATGGCAAATGATTTTTTATTTTTTTTCTTGGAATTGAATTATGAACTCAACAAAGCAACCTAAAACATCTTTAGATTATTTGTTCAACAAAAGAAAAATGCAAAATGGAAAAGACTATTGAACTGTACTACAATTATAATTCTTACAAATGATAAAAATAAAGAAAATAAAAATTGGAGAACCGAAATAGACAATATTAATAAAAAAAATCGAGTTGAGAAAGATCTCTTTCCGTAAGATAAACACATGCCGTGTAATGTTAACGGAACTGACGGTAATGTAACCAAACATACAAGAACTTAATGTCTTTGAAATTGTAGTACAACAGACTCCAAAGCTTTAATGAACTTGAAAAGTATTAATACTGAGTACAAAATGCACAGTGAAGTTGATTCAACCACTATCTCAATCATCACTGCTCTAAGACTTTTCAAATAAATATACCACGTTTATCTACTCAACACATAGATAAAATTATCGATGAAGTCCTTTCGCGAGGGGGTCAACATATAGTCAATGGATATTATTCCATTTTCGTCTGGCAAGTTTCTCAAATCTCGATTAAGCCGTTTCATGAGAAGGTCAACAATATTATGTGACTTAACATAGTCAATGGATATTACTTCATTCGAGAGCAATTGTCTAACGGTATTATGTTTTTGATGACTATGCCGAGATTTTCTGTTATACATACAATTTTGTGCCCTTCAAATAGCTGTTTGCCTATCACAATATATAAACACATGTGACAAACTTAATCRAATATAGAATATCTTACAAGAYGATACTAAATCATTCTTTTTCACCAGCTTTATCTAAAATTATAAACTCAGATTCCATAACGGTGGATCGAGATACAAAACTTTATTTCGTAGACCACCATATACAAATTTATTTGGATTGGTTTTATTTYTTGGAGKAGATAAACAAAAGCTCGGCCATTGAAGCCTGGTTGTAGGAACATTAGGATTACGGTTTTGGGAATACTGCTGCAATATGATCGACTTTTTATTTATTTTTTCAATATTAATTGGTTAGAAACTTATGAGTGAAACGACATATGAAGTTATTCTAAATTTAGCTTCATATAAATGGCAAATGATTTTTCTTTTTGCTTGGAATTGAATTATGAACTCAACAAAACCAACCTTGAACATCATTAGATTATTTGTTCAACAATAACAAGGTCTCCACTAAATCAACCAAACTGAAGCACAAGGTTTAGCATCAAAGATTGCATTACTCATCTTATCTATACTTTGATTAAAAATGCACATCACTGATAAGATTTGTAGTTTTGTACATTTGAAACACACACACCATCCCGATAGACTTGAAAGCAAACGAAGTAAATTTCTACGAGTTATACTCCGGGTAGACTTGAAACAGTTCCTGATTATATAATATTTTTTGGGCTGGGTACTTGAGCTAGCTGATACGGACCAAAATAACCGTACGTGGAACTATGTGGTGAACGTGGCTATTCGTGGAAAGCGACCTCATTTCCTAGGGAGGGTGTACCCCTGGGAGGTGAGCGAGCTGTGATAATTCGAGTGTATGGTTTTGTGAAGAGTAGCGACCTGTAGTATGGGGATGGCTTTTCATACAGGGTCGCGAACTCTTGTAATTTGGGCTGGGTACTTGAGCCCGATTTGTGGATCTAATATATGTGAATCATTATGGGCCTGGTGGGCTGTATGCCCCGGCTTAATTGGGATATCTATGGAGAAGTTTGTTGTTTATGGGAACTTGCCATAAATAAGGAGTCCACATTGAGAGACGATTGTGAGAATCCCGGTATAAATGAAATTCTTATCATGAAAGGTAACCCTAGATGTTGGGATTCTTCTACTGCGCCTATAAAAGGAGCCTTTGGCTTCTTTCTTGTGGGTAATGCTTGTTTACGCATTTTAATTTGAGTGCACCGATATTATTGAAAGAGAAGAAGTGTGTTTTTCGCTTATTAACTTAAGCGTCGGAGGGCCTTAACGGGCTCGAAATCCGGCCCATTCTAGGCGCTGTTTTGCAGGAAAACGAGGTCGCTGTGAAGATTTCGGATTCTTTGGAGGTCGCTGTGTCGCATTTGGAGGCTTTTTAGGTCACTGATCTCTACTTTTGAGGTTAGTACCCCCTTTATTTGGTAGTTCAACTTTTTGGACTTATCAAATTGGCGCCGTCTGTGGGAAAGAGAGACATCGAGTCTTTGAGCGAAAGGCGTGAGAAACTGCATAAATCAAACATGAAGGAGAAGAACATAACACCGAGAGTTCTGGATTACGCGTTCGGATCCAACAATAAGAAGAAAAAGAATAGATTCCTACATCTTGGCGAGAAGGATGTCCCGGGGGATGAGCAGGAGTACCCTCACGGGGGTCCTCTGATTCGAAGTGCGGGCAATACACCTCCACCTTCTCCTAAAAAGCAAGTTGGGAAGGGGCTGGTGGAAGAGGTGGAGAAGCGGACGCCGGGGATAGAACCACAAAAATCGATCCCCGAAGCAACAGAAGGAGGAAATCCGCCAAAGGAGATGCCCGATCAGGGCAAGAAAGGATTCTTGGAAGGGCTTATGGACTTRGTACCTGTCGAAAAACAGGACGAGTTGCGTAAGTATTTGGCGGGCGAGCTGAGCAGGGGGAAAGATAAGAGTAAGAAGCTAAATGTTGACAAAGAAGGCGAGTCAACGGTTGGAGAGGAAAAGAAGAAGAAGGAGCTCGGCAAGAGAAAGAAAGGAGATGTCTCTAGTTCTTCCTCCTCCGTGGATTCTCGTGTTAACACACGGAGGGGAATAAAACTGAGGCGAGATCGTTACAAGGGTAGAGGTCGCAAGTATCATAAGGGCGATAGTGAGAGCAATACCCCTACCTCTGATTCGAGTGGTGACTCAGGATGGAGGTCGCGGAAAGGTGACAGGGGTCATAAGAGGAAGAAAGAGGAGAGCGAGGTGGGGCCACACACTAAGGCCTTCCGGGAGTTGCAGGAGGCCATGCTGAAGATGCAGAAGCGGATGGACGGAGAAAAGTTGGAAGAGGAGGAAGAACACCCCTTCTCAGAAGAGTTGATGCACGCACCGATGCCTCGAAATTACAAGGAGTTAGATTTTCAATACCGAGGAACGAC